>BQNB010010876.1:0-55527 GCA_026074375.1 Tanacetum coccineum
TGAGTTGTGTGGTTGGCTTATGTGCTAACAGCCCGGGGGGGGGGGGTATGAGTTGTGTGGTTGGCTTATGTGCTAACAGCCAGGGGGGTGTGCGTCGGGTTGGGGTTGCAACCAAGGGGGTGTTCGTGTAGGGTTATAGCAAAAAGGGGTTGTCGGAGTTGGGTTGCAACAACAAGGGGAGTTTGGTTTAGGTTTAAACAAGTTAAGGGCGTGTTTGGTTTAGAGAGAGACACGAAGGACGTGTTTGGTTTAGCGAAACAACGAGGAAACAACGAGGGTTCGTTTGGTTTATATATATCAAAACAACAAATGAAAACAACATAAGGTTTTAATAAATATCAAAACCGGATAAATATTTATTGGTGGTTTTAATTGGTTAAATAAATATAATATTTATTAATTTGTTTAATTTAGATATAATAATATACATATATATTATATCTAGAAAACGTGAGTGTTTGAAATATTAACACGTTAACAATTGCAACATATATTGAATATAGGAAACGTCGAGTTTTGCGAAAATGGAAACGTTATATAAACGGAGAATTCATGATGAAATTTATATAATTTTCTATATTTACGATTCACTAAAACTCTATTATTTTAGAGAACCGATAAAAGGAATTAAGATATGTTCTAAGATATATTAAATGGTATTATACAATAACCTGGACAACGAACGAAAAACTATACTTTTACATTGAGATAACCATTTTAGACGCGACCTGTCGAGGAAACGAAATATAAGTTTATAAAATATTATTTTATATTTTATAATTTTCAGCTAGAAGGTAACACCATAACTATTGTAAAAGTTTTACAAACGTCGTGTGTTTAATTTATAACTTAAAGACGTGTGTCTACAAGGACTTTTTAATAATTAAATGAGTTGTCGAAATAATTGGTTTAATTATTTACTCTCACTTTTTATATAATACTTGCAAAGTATTATACAGTTCACATTAATCCTTGAGTTGTCTGTCTTTATTATATAATTCGCGGTACGAGTTATACAATGGTTTATTTTTCATATGTAATATATATAGAATATATATTACACACTTTGGGTATATTTTCAATTTATTTATTTAACCAACCACCAAACCATTACAACGTTAAATCTAAATCTTCATCAACGTGTAGCATTGATGTAACCATTCATCGGGAAACCCAAACACATTATCCTAGGCTAGTGGGACTTAGCCGTTAAGTTAAGCTGCATCTTCTTGATCGAGCCGTTTCGTCTTCCGTTCGTATTGTGCATATTAGATGCCTATCTGTCAATCGTTCTTCATCATCAATGTGAATTAGATGCCTATCTGTCAATCGTTCTTCATCATCAATGTGAATTAGATGCCTACCTATCAATCGTTCTTCAACATCAAGGTGAGTTCATAGCCCCACGTTTTACTGGTTTTACATATATTTTTGGGGTGAGAACATGCTTGTTTATAAATGCATTTACGTGGTTGATTACCTGTTTGGTTTACATACTCATTTATATATCTCGCGAGGAGATACAATACTTGGTTTAATTTTTGAACGTAAACGCATACCATGCTTTTATGATTACGGATTAGCTTAGGTTGCATGAACTGTAAATCACTTGGAGGGTGAGCGTGAATGTTATGAAATAGATCTATTTGGGATTGACAATCCCTGTTCGGGTGACTAGCTATCACTGGGAACGAACGTTATACCATGTCGGATTACGATTGGATTGGCGCCTGCGGGGCCAACAATCATTACTGCCCGGGTGTTCTTGGAGGGAACACCCATGATGGGTACATATTGTTTTTCATTAACGCCCGGGTGTTCTTGGAGGGAACACCTACGATGGGTACACTCTTACTGTGCCTTGAATAAAGTGGCATACATACAAGTCTACGTCACAGGGTGGGGACATCCGGTGTAGGCACACGTCAAGTAATTCAATGCTGAGGGTGTCCAGGTGGGGACATCCGGTGTAGGCACACGTCAAGTAATTCAGTGCTGAGGGTGTCCAGGTGGGGACATCCGTTGTAAGCACATGGCCATTGTTTATGTTAGCGACTTAGTTTCATGAACTTAAAGTAATGGTAATCATGGTTTTATACACACTTGAATAAAGTAGTAATACATATTTTGGATATTTGTGATCCAACTTTGACACGTACATTTTAGGACTATTTGGGGATAGAAATGGTCTTGCATATTTTACAGCTAATTGATTTCTAAAAATCATACATACATTTTGGAAGGACATTTAAGGATTTAAATGGTCACACAATTATTTTATGATACTGTAGGGAGACAGTAGTCATTAAACGTTTTTATATGACACTGTAATGATACAGTGGGCAGATACACTTATTGAAACTAACGTTTGTATTTACAGAAACCTATGAACTCACCAACTTTATGTTGACCTTTTTAAGCATGTTTTTCTCAGGGAAATTATATGCTCGGATTTCTTGAAGTGCATTGGAGTCTATACATTCAAGCTTTTCATTGTGATGCAATTATGGGACATTTTGTTATATCAAATTCAGATTTTGATTAAATCAACGAGATTACTTTTCAAACGACACTTAGAGGTCGTTCTCTTGTATCTAGCGCTGTGTATTATGAAGTAGCACCCCATGTGGTATTCCGCTGCATTGTTGTATTTTTGGGGGTGTTACAGATTGGTATCAGAGCACTGGCTATAGAGAACTAGGTTGCATATTTTACCCTAGACTATAGTCGTTTTCACAAACATTGCATCACAACAAACATTTTCAAAGTGCATACACGCTACTTGCTTATGTGCTTACGTTACGTGCTGCATTAAGTGCTTACGTGGCATACATATATATAATATATATATATATGCTTGCATTCCTTTCGCGTATATCGTACGCTTATTTATATAAGAATTATTATATAAATACCAGAATATTTTTAAGACATTGTGGGTTGCACGATAACATATCGACTCATCCGTTGAACATCTAATGTACAACGATAACATATCGACTCATCCGTTGAACATCTACTGTACAACGATAACATATCGACTCATCCGTTGAACATCTAATGTACAACGATAACATATCGACTCATCCGTTGAACATCTAGTGTACAACGATAACATATCGACTCATCCGTTGAACATCTACTGTACAACGATAACATATCGACTCATCCGTTTAACATCTAATGTAACGGATGAGTCGATATGTTATCGTTGTACATTAGATGTTCAACGGATGAGTCGATATGTTATCGTTGTACAGTAGATGTTCAACGGATGAGTCGATATGTTATCGTTGTACATTAGATGTTCAACGGATGAGTCGATATGTTATCGTTGTACATTAGATGTTCAACGGATGAGTCGATATGTTATCGTTGTACACTAGATGTTCAACGAATGAGTCGATATGTTATCGTTGTACATTAGATGTTCAACGGATGAGTCGATATGTTATCGTTGTACACTAGATGTTCAACGGATGAGTCGATATGTTATCGTTGTACATTAGATGTTCAACGGATGAGTCGATATGTTATCGTTGTACACTAGATGTTCAACGGATGAGTCGATATGTTATCGTTGTACATCTAGTGTACAACGATAACATATCGACTCACCCGTTGAACATCTAATGTACAACGATAACATATCGACTCATCCGTTGAACATCTAATGTACAACGATAACATACGAACTCCACCGTTGAACATCAGTCTGTACAACACGAAAACATATTCGAACTCATCCGTTTAACATCTACTTACAACGATAACATATCGACCATCCGTTGAACATCTAATCTACAACGATAATCATATCGACTCATCCGTTACATTAGATAGATAAATGGATGAGTCGATTATGTAAATCGTTGTACAGTAGATTTCAACGGATGAGTCGATATGTTTAATCGTTTGTACTAGATGTCAAACGGATGATCGATATTTTATCGATTGTACCTTAGATGTTCAACGGATGTGTCGATATGTTATCGTTGTACAGTAAGTTTCAAATGATCGATAATGTTATCGTTGTACCGTAGTATGTCAACGGATGAGTCGATATGTTTATCGTTGTATCCTAGAAGATTCAACGGATGAGTAGATATGTTAACGTTGTACATTTGATTTCAACGATGATCGATATGTTATCGATGTACATTAGATGTTCAACGGATGAGTTTGATATTTAATCGTTGACATTAGATGTTTCAACGGATGATCGATATGTTATCGTTGTACAGTAGGATGTTAACGAAAGTCATATGTTTATCGTTGTACATAATGTTCAACGGATGAGTCGATATTTATCGTTGTACACTAGACGTCAACGATGAATTCGAATATTATATCGTTGTACATAAATGTTACAACGGATGAGTCGATATTATTATCGTTTACACTAGGAAGTTAAACAAGATAGTCCCTATTTACGTTGTACATTAGATGTTCAACGGATGAGTTGATATGTTATCGTTGTACATTAGATGTTCAACAGATGAGTCGATATGTTATCGTTGTACATTAGATGTTCAACGGATGAGTCGAAATGTTATCGTTGTACATTAGATGTTCAACGGATGAGTCGATATGTTATCGTTGTACATTAGATGTTCAACGGATGAGTCGATATGTTATCGTTGTACATTAGATGTTCAACGGATGAGTCGATAAGTTATCGTTGTACATTAGATGTTCAACGGATGAGTCGATATGTTATCGTTGTACATTAGATGTTCAACGGATGAGTCGATATGTTATCGTTGTACATTAGATGTTCAACGATGAAGTGATAAGTATCGTTGTACATTAGATTTTTCAACGGATGAGTCGATTGTTATCGTTGTACAGTAGATGTTTCAACGGATAGTCATATGTTATCGTTTGTACAGTAGATTTTCAACGATGAGTCGATATTTATCGTTGTACACTAGAATTTTCAACTGATTATCGATATGTTATCGTTGTACATTAGATGTTCAACGGATGAGTCGATATGTTATCGTTGTACACTAGATGTTCAACGGATGAGTCGATATGTTATCGTTGTACACTAGATGTTCAATGATGAGTCGATATGTTATCGTTGTACATTAGATGTTCAACGGATGAGTCGATATGTTATCGTTGTACACTAATTTTAACGATGGTCGATATGTTAAAAAATCCCGTTTTATGTACATTAGAGTTCAACGTGTGGATGAGTCGATATGTTATCGTTGTACATTAGATGTTCAACGGATGAGTCGATATGTTATCGTTGTACATTAGATGTTCAACGGATGAGTCGATATGTTATCGTTGTACACTAGATGTTCAACGGATGAGTCGATATGTTATCGTTGTACATTAGATTTTCAACGGATGAGTCGATATGTTATCGTTGTACATTAGATGTTCAACGGATGAGTCGATATGTTATCGTTGTACATTAGATGTTCAACGGATGAGTCGATATGTTATCGTTGTACATTAGATGTTCAACGGATGAGTCGATATGTTATCGTTGTACATTAGATGTTCAACGGATGAGTCGATATGTTATCGTTGTACAGTAGATGTTCAACGGATGAGTCGATATGTTATCGTTGTACATTAGATGTTCAACGGATGAGTCGATATGTTATCGTTGTACATTAGATGTTCAACGGATGAGTCGATATGTTATCGTTGTACACTAGATGTTCAACGGATGAGTCGATATGTTATCGTTGTACATTAGATGTTCAACGGATGAGTCGATATGTTATCGTTGTACATTATATGTTCAACGGATGAGTCGATATGTTATCGTTGTACATTAGATGTTCAACGGATGAGTCGATATGTTATCGTTGTACATTAGATGTTCAACGGATGAGTCGATATGTTATCGTTGTACAGTAGATGTTCAACGGATGAGTCGATATGTTATCGTTGTACACTAGATGTTCAACGGATGAGTCGATATGTTATCGTTGTACATTAGATGTTCAACGGATGAGTCGATATGTTATCGTTGTACACTAGATGTTCAACGGAAGAGTCGTGATAAGTTTAACGTTGATACACTAATGTTCAACGTGAGTCGATATGTTGTCCGTTGTACACTATGTTCAACAGAGTCGATATGTTTATCGTGTACACTAATGTTTCAACGGTGGTCGATATGTTATCGTTGTACACTAGATGTTCAATGGATGAGTTGATATGTTATCGTTGTACATTAGATGTTCAACGGATGAGTCGATATGTTATCGTTGTACATTAGATGTTCAACGGATGAGTTGATAGGTTATCGTTGTACATTAGATGTTCAACGGATGAGTCGATATGTTATCGTTGTACAGTAGATGTTCAACGGATGAGTCGATATATTATCGTTGTACATTAGATGTTCAACGGATGAGTCGATATGTTATCGTTGTACACTAGATGTTCAACGGATGAGTCGATATGTTATCGTTGTACATTAGATGTTCAACGGATGAGTCGATATGTTATCGTTGTACACTAGATGTTCAACGGATGAGTCGATATGTTATTGTTGGACATTAGATGTTCAACGGATGAGTCGATATGTTATCGTTGTACATTAGATGTTCAACGGATGAGTCGATATGTTATCGTTGTACATTAGATGTTCAACGGATGAGTCGATATGTTATCGTTGTACACTAGATGTTTAACGGATGAGTCGATATGTTATCGTTGTACATTAGATGTTCAACGGATGAGTCGATATGTTATCGTTGTACATTAGATGTTCAACGGATGAGTCGATATGTTATCGTTGTACATTAGATGTTCAACGGATGAGACATATGTTATCGTTATACATTAATGTTCAACCAAATGAGTCTATATGTTATCGTTTGTACATAGAGATGTTCAACGGATGAGTCGATATGTTATCGTTGTACATTAGATGTTCAACGGATGAGTCGATATGTTATCGTTGTACATTAGATGTTCAACGGATGAGTCGATATGTTATCGTTGTACACTAGATGTTCAACGGATGAGTCGATATGTTATCGTTGTACAGTAGATGTTCAACGGATGAGTCGATATGTTATCGTTGTACACTAGATGTTCAACGGATGAGTCGATATGTTATCGTTGTACATTAGATGTTCAACGGATGAGTCGATATGTTATCGTTGTACACTAGATGTTCAACGGATGAGTCGATATGTTATCGTTGTACATTAGATGTTCAACGGATGAGTCGATATGTTATCGTTGTACATTAGATGTTCAACGGATGAGTCGATATGTTATCGTTGTACATTAGATGTTCAACGGATGAGTTGATATGTTATCGTTGTACATTAGATGTTCAACAGATGAGTCGATATGTTATCGTTGTACATTAGATGTTCAACGGATGAGTCGATATGTTATCGTTGTACAGTAGATGTTCAACGGATGAGTCGATATGTTATCGTTGTACACTAGATGTTCAACGGATGAGTCGATATGTTATCGTTGTACACTAGATGTTCAACGGATGAGTCGATATGTTATCGTTGTACATTAGATGTTCAACGGATGAGTCGATATGTTATCGTTGTACAGTAGATGTTAAACGGATGAGTCGATATGTTATCGTTGTACAGTAGATGTTCAACGGATGAGTCGATATGTTATCGTTGTACACTAGATGTTCAACGGATGAGTCGATATGTTATCGTTGTACACTAGATGTTCAACGATGAGTCGATATGTTATCGTTGTACATTAGATGTTCAACGGATGAGTCGATATGTTATCGTTGTACACTAGATGTTCAACGGATGAGTCGATATGTTATCGTTGTACATTAGATGTTCAACGGATGAGTTATTATGTTATCGTGTACTCTAAGATGTTTCAACGGATATCGAAATGTTATCGTTGTACATTTGATGTTCAATCGGATAAGTTAATGGATCGTTGTACATTAAATGTTCAACGGATGAGTTGATATTTACGTGTACATTAGATGATCAACGATGACATATTTATCGTTGTACATTAGATGATCACGGATGAGTTGTGATATGTTATAGTTGTAACATTAGTATGTTCCTCACTGATCGATTTGTTACCGTTGTACATAGATGTTCAAACGAATGAGTCGATAGTTAGCGTTGTACAGTAGATGATTCCAACGTAAGAGTCGATATGTTATCGTTGTACACTAGATGTTCAACGGATGAGTCGATATGTTATCGTGTTACATTTTATAATGTTCCAACGATGAGTCGATATGTTATCGTTTTACATAATGTAATAACGGATGAGTCGATATTGTTTACGTTGTACAATAGATATACAACGGATGATCAATAGTTATTTGTTGTACACTAGATTGCACCGATATTCGATATGTTATCGTTGTACATTAGATGTTCAACGGATGATTTATATGTATCGTTTTACATAGATGTTCACGATAGTCGATATGTTATCCGTTTGATCATTAGAATGTTCAACGGATAAGTTGATATGTTATCGTTGTACATTAGATTGTTTTAACAGATGAGTCGATATGATATCGATGTAACATTAATGTTTAAACGGAGGATCGATAAGATTATCGTTCGTACCAATAGGATGTTCAAACCGGAGGAGTCGATATGTTATCGTTGTACACAAGAAGTTCAACGATACTGTCGATATGGTTATCGTTGTACACTAGATGTTCAACGGATAAGTCGATATTATATCGTTTGTACATTAGCTGGTCAACTGGATGATCCGATATTTTATCGTTGTACAAGTAGATGTTAAACGGATGTTCGATATGTTATCAATGTATAGTAATGTCAACGGATGAGTCGATATGTTATCGTTGTACATTAGATGTTCAACGGATGAGTCGATATGTTATCGTTGTACATTAGATGTTCAATGGATGAGTCGATATGTTATCGTTGTACATTAGATGTTCAACGGATGAGTCGATATGTTATCGTTGTACATTAGATGTTCAACGGATGAGTCGATATGTTATCGTTGAACATTAGATGTTCAACGGATGAGTCGATATGTTATCGTTGTACATTAGATGTTCAACGGATGAGTCGAAATGTTATCGTTGTACAACTAGATGTTTCAACGATGAGTCGAATGTTATCGTTGTACATTAGATGTCAACGGATGATCGATATGTTTATCGATGTACACTAATGTTAACGGATGAGTCGATATGTTATCGTTGTACATTAGATGTTCAACGGATGAGTCGATATGTTATCGTTGTACATTAGATGTTCAACGGATGAGTCGATATGTTATCGTTGTACATTAGATGTTCAATGGATGAGTCGATATGTTATCGTTGTACATTAGATGTTCAACGGATGAGTCGATATGTTATAGTTGTACATTAGATGTTCAAGCGCTTGATCTGATATGTTATCTTTGTACATTGAATGTTCAACGGATGATTCGATATGTATCGTTTACACTAGGATGGTATCAACACAACATATCGACCTCATCCGTTGAAACATCTATGTTACAACGTATAACATATCGACTCATCTTGAACATCTAATGTACAACGATACATCTCGACTCACCGTTTGAACATCTAGTGTACAACATAACATATCGAACCTCATACCGGTGAACAGCTAATGTACAACCGATACCATCACGAGACTCATCCGTTGAACAACTAGTTTACAACGATAAACATATCGACTCAATCCGGTGAAGCATCTACTGTACAACATAACATATCGACCATCTGTTTAACATCTACGTACAACGCTAACAATCAGACTCATCCGTTTGAACATCTACTGTACAACGATAACATATCGACTCACCTTGAACATCTACTTTACAACGATCACATATCTGACTCATCCGTTGAACATCGTAATATATTTACAACGATAAACATATCGAACTCATCCGTTGAACATCTATGTACAACGAAAACATACCGACTCATCCGGTGAACAACTACTGTACAACGATAACATAATCGACACAGCCGTTTAACATCTAATGTAACGATGATAGATATGTTTATCATTGTAGGAAGTAGTGTTCAACGGAATGAGTCGTATTTATCGGTACAGTAATGCACAACGGATGAGTCGATATGTATCGTGACAGTAGAATTAAACGGATGAGTCAAAATGTTATCGTTGTACAGTAGATGTTCAACGGATGAGTTCGATCTTTACGTTGTACACTAGATGTTCACGATGAGTCATATGTTATCCGTGTAACACTTGATTTCAACGGATGAGTCCCGATATGTTATCGTTGTACACTAGATGTTCAACGGATGAGTCGATATGTTATCGTTGTACATTAATGTTCAACGAATTGATCGATATGTAATCGGTTGTAACACTAATGTTCATCGATGAGTCGATATGTTGTCGTGTACATCTAGTGTTAAACAAACGATAAAAACATATCGACTCATTTTATTGACCCGTTGAACATCTAATGTACAACAACATAACATATCGACTCATCCGTTGAACATCTAATGTACAACGATAACATATCGACTCATCCGTTGAACATCTAATGTACAACGAGAACATATCGACTCATCCGTTGAACATCTAGCTGTACAACATAACATCGACTCATCCGTAACAACTAATCTAACAACGATAACATATCATATCGACTTATCGTTGTACATTAGATGTTCAACGGATGAGTCGATATGTTATCGTTGTACATTAGATGTTCAACGGATGAGTCGATATGTTATCGTTGTACACTAGATGTTCAACGGATGAGTCGATATGTTATCGTTGTACATTAGATGTTCAACGGATGAGTCGATATGTTATCGTTGTACATTAGATGTTCAACGGATGAGTCGATATGTTATCGTTGTACACTAGATGTTCAACGAATGAGTCGATATGTTATCGTTGTACATTGGATGTTCAAATGATGAGTCGATATGTTATCGTTGTACATTAGATGTTCAACGGATGAGTCGATATGTTATCGTTGTACACTAGATGTTCAACGGATGAGTCGATATGTTATCGTTGTACATTAAATGTTCAACGGATGAGTCGATATGTTATCGTTGTACATTAGATGTTCAACGGATGAGTCGATATGTTATCGTTGTACATTAGATGTTCAACGGATGAGTCGATATGTTATCGTTGTACATTAGATGTTCAACGGATGAGTCGATATGTTATCGTTGTACAGTAGATGTTCAACGGATGAGTCGATATGTTATCGTTGTACATTAGATGTTCAACGGATGAGTCGATATGTTATCGTTGTACACTAGATGTTCAACGGATGAGTCGATATGTTATCGTTGTACATTAGATGTTCAACGGATGAGTCGATATGTTATCGTTGTACACTAGATGTTCAACGGATGAGTCGATATGTTATCGTTGTACATTAGATGTTCAACGGATGAGTCGATATGTTATCGTTGTACATTAGATGTTCAACGGATGAGTCGATATGTTATCGTTTTACATTAGATGTTCAACGGATGAGTCGATATGTTATCGTTGTACATTAGATGTTCAACGGATGAGTCGATATGTTATCGTTGTACATTAGATGTTCAACGGATGAGTCGATATGTTATCGTTGTACACTAGATGTTCAACGGATGAGTCGATATGTTATCGTTGTACATTAGATGTTCAACGGATGAGTCGATATGTTATCGTTGTACAGTAGAATTTTCAACGGATGAGTCGATATGTTATCGTTGTACAGTAAGATGCTCACGATGAAGACCGATATGTTATCCTGTGTACACTAGAATTTCAACGGATGAGTCGATATGGTTTGTATCGGTTGAACATTAGATGTTCAAACGGATAAGTCGATCTGTTATCTTGTACACTAATGTTCAACGGATGAGTCGATATGTTATCGTTGTAATAAGATGTTCAAGGGGGGGGGAAAAAAAAGATGTTCAACGGATGAGTCGATATGTTATCGTTGTACACTAGATGTTCAACGGATGAGTTGATATGTTATCGTTGTACATTAGATGTTCAACGGATGAGTCGATATGTTATCGTTGTACATTAGATGTTCAACGGATGAGTCGATATGTTATCGTTGTACATTAGATGTTCAACGGATGAGTCGATATGTTATCATTGTACATTAGATGTTCAACGGATGAGTCGATATGTTATCGTTGTACATTAGATGTTCAACGGATGAGTCGATATGTTATCGTTGTACATTAGATGTTCAACGGATGAGTCGATATGTTATCGTTGTACATTAGATGTTCAACGGATGAGTCGATATGTTATCGTTGTACAGTAGATGTTCAACGGATGAGTCGATATGTTATCGTTGTACATTAGATGTTCAACGGATGAGTCGATATGTTATCGTTGTACATTAGATGTTCAACGGATGAGTCGATATGTTATCGTTGTACATTAGATGTTCAACGGATGAGTCGATATGTTATCGTTGTACATTAAATGTTCAACGGATGAGTCGATATGTTATCGTTGTACACTAGATGTTCAACGGATGAGTCGATATGTTATCGTTGTACATTAGATGTTCAACGGATGAGTCGATATGTTATCGTTGTACATTAGATATTCAACGGATGAGTCGATATGTTATCGTTGTACATTAGATGTTCAACGGATGAGTCGATATGTTATCGTTGTACATTAGATGTTCAACGGATGAGTCGATATGTTTATCGTTGTAGCATTAGATATTCAACGGATGAGTCAATATGGTTATCGTTGTTGTAAACATCCGAGAATTTTCCGGAATTTTTAAGATAACTATTTATCCTTCGACATTTAGGTCTGGCTTGACTTACAAGAACAACCATCTAAATCACGTTTTCAACGTCTCGACTCTAAAAAGTAATTCGATGTAAACGACATCCGACAACTTTCAGTTTTTGCCCTAGAAAGGGAGAGGGACCTGGAAACGACCAAAAAGGGCTAAAAGAGCACCGCTACCATTTTCGAGCGATATACTACCTGAATACACAAAAACAATTAAATCGTTTTTAAATATACATATTTTATTTAATAAAACTATTAAATAAATTAGTTTTATCACTTTAATTAAAAGCTTCGGATAACGCGAACACTCGCGTCGAAAATCCAATTTTAGATCAACGAAACGAAACCGGTTTCACAAATGAATAACAGATAAATTATAAATATTAATAAAAATTTATGAAACATAATAAGTAAATACTCATTTTATCAGAAAAATGAATCTCGGAAAACAATGGCGCAAGTTTCAGAGAGTAATCGTCCGTTAGGTCAACTACACATGAGTCCCGAACCGTTTTTATAAAAAACTATAACCAAAAATGTTACACTTTTAGTCCTCGAGTATTAAACATTTTCATTCAATTTTAAAGTTATATATATAAATAAAATAGAGAAATAACTAAGCAAAAAAGTTAATAAAAAACAAGAAACTTATATATTTTTTTCATTTCATTTCCATTTTATACACACACACACATCACTTTCACTCTTAAATCTCTCTCCCCTCCAAAATGTCCGGCCACCGGCCGGCCACCGCCGCCGCCGTCGCGCCACCGCCGGAAAACTTTTCCGGCGGGATTTTTCCGGCGACTCCAAAAATACTCCCCATCTTCCGATCCATCCAACCCGCTACTTCACTCTCCTTCACGCGCCAAAAACCACCACCACCCTCACACCGCCATCATCATCATTATCATACCACCCTCATCACCATCGTCACCACCGCTGCCCCACCTTCATAGGGTGCGTGTGGTTTGTATATACGCACCACGGGTGCGTTCGGTGTATGGTTGGCACGAGATAGGGTGCGTTGGGTTTGTAGTTTAACAACAAAAGGGTGTTGTTTCGGTGACTTAGCAACAATAAAGGTGCGTTTGGTTTGAGTATAAACACAAGGGTGCGTGGGGTTTGGTCTCAGCCGAGGGTGGGTTTGGTTCGCGTCGGGTTGTTAATACCACTAGGGTGGGTTTGGTTCGCGTTGGGTTGTTAATATCACGAAGGTGTTCGTTTGGCTTGTTGAAACCTAGGGTGCGTTCGGTTGTATAAAGAAAACACCACACCGGGTGTGTTTGTTCGGGTCGGCTGTTGAACACAGCCGGGGGAGGGAGGGGTGTGGCGTCGGGTTTAGGCTGTGGGACAGCCGGGGACCAGGGGGGGGGGGTGTTTAGGGGTGATTGGTTTCGGTGGTAAGACACCACCGACGAAGGGGTGGTGTTTGTTTCGGGTTTATAACAGCCGGGGGGTTTGGGCTGTCGGGTTTGGTTTAGCATTAAACAGACAAGGGTGCGTTTGGCTAAGGGTTTAGCACCGAAGGGTGTGTTTGGTTTGGTGGCAGCCACCCGATTAGGGTGCGTTTGGCTGCGACACAGCCCACAAGGGGCGTTTGGTTGTGGGTTTAACAGCCACGAGGGCTGTTTGGGACAAGGGTCCGTGTGGTTGGGCGTGTAACAGATTTGGGTCCGTTTGGGTGGATTAGCAAGAGTAGGTGCGTTTGGTTTAGCGAATCAACGAGGAAACGACGAGGGTTCGTTTGATTTATATATATCATAACAACAAACGAAAATAACTTAAGTTTTAATAAATATTAAAACTGGATAAATATTATTTGGTGGTTTTTAATGGTTAAATAAATATAATATTTATTAAGTGAGTTAAGATGAATTAACAATAAATATATATTAAAATTTTATGAATATAAAATTTTAACGAGATTATAATTTATAAATCGGAACAAAAGGGCGGTTAAGGGTTATATAATACAATATTTATTAGTTTGTAAGTTTCGATATAACAATGTGAACATATATGTCATATCTGATAAACGCGGGAGTTGGAAAAATAGAAACGTGAATACTTGCAATATATATGTTATAACTAGAAAGCGCGTGCATTTGAAATATTGAAAAACGAATGATTTCAATATATTTTGATTAAAGGGAAAGAGTAGAGTTTTGAGGAAACGGAAAACGATATATATACGGGAATTTCATGGCGAAGTGTACATAACTTTTATATTTAGTAATGTTTTACAAAAAGTTTATATTATGTTATAAACCGATAAAGAGACTAAAGTTATATTTTAAAAGATATTAAAATATAACTATACAATAACCTGACAACGGACGAAAACTATACTTTTACATTAAGACGACTGTTTTAGATACGACTTGTCAAAGAAACGAAACATAATTTATAAAATATTAATTTATATTTTATAATGGTTATGAACGGTTACAAACATCGGTTGCTTAATTTATAACATTAAGACATTTGTCTACTTTTATTCAAAGTCCGTTACCAATTGAATTGCTGTCGAAATAATTGGGTTTAATTATTTATTCACACATTTTATATAATACTTGCAAATTATTATATACTTTTCATAAACCTTCGGGTTGATCGTTTTTATGATATAACTCACGGTATGAAGCATATAAGGGTTATTTTTCATATGTAATATATAAAGTATATATATTACACACTTTGGGAATATTCTAAATTTATTTATTTAACCAACCACCAAACCATTTCAAAGATTAAATCTAAATCTTTTATCAACGTGTCGCGTTGACATAACAATTCACCGGGAAACCCAAACACATTATCCTAGGCTAGTGGGACTTAGCCGTTAAGTTAAGCTGCATCTTCACGGTCAGGCAGCTTCGTCTTCCGTTCGTATTGTGCATATTAGATGCCTATCTGTCAATCATTCTTCATCATCAAAGTGAATTAGATGCCTACCTATCAATCGTTCTTCAACATCAAGGTGAGTTCATAGCCCCACGTTTTACATGTTTTACATATATTTTGGGGTGAGAACATGCTTGTTACAAATTCAATTACGTGTTTGATTTAAACTCGTTACGTGCTCATTTTCAACTCGTTTGCATACATGTTTACAAACGCATTCACATGGTTGATTACCTGTTTGGTTTACATACTCATTTATACATCTCGTGAGGGGATACAATACCTGGTTTAGTTTTTAAACGTAAACGCATGCTATATTTTATGATTATGGATTAGCTCCGGTTGTATGTTACAAGTAATTCAATGCTGAGGGTGTCCGGGTGGGGACATCCGGTGTAGGCACACGTCAAGTAATTCAATGCTGAGGGTGTCCAGGTGGGGACATCCGGTGTAGGCACACGTCAAGTAATTCAGTGCTGAGGGTGTCCAGGTGGGGACATCCGTTGTAAGCACATGGCCATTGTTTATGTTAGCGACTTAGTTTCATGAACTTAAAGTAATGGTCTTGCATATTTTATTGCTATTTGATTTCTAAAAATCATACATACATTTTGGAAGGACACTTAAGGATTTAAATGGTCACACAATTATTTTATGATACTGTAGGGAGACAGTAGTCACTAAACGTTTTTATATGACACTGTAATGATACAGTGAGCAGATACATTTATTGGAACTAACGTTTGTATTTACAGAAACCTATGAACTCACCAACTTTATGTTGACCTTTTTAAGCATGTTTTTCTCAGGGAAATTATATGCTCGGATTTCTTGAAGTGCATTGGAGTCTATACATTCAAGCTTTTCATTGTGATGCAATTATGGGACAAATGTATATTAAATTCAAGATTTTGATTAAATCAACGAGATTGTTTTACAAACGACACATTTAGAGGTCGTTCTCTTGTATCTAGCGCTGTGTATTATGAAGTAGCACCCCATGTGGTATTCCGCTGCATTGTTGTATTTTTGGGGGTGTTACAGATTGGTATCAGAGCACTGGCTATAGAGAACTAGGTTGCATATTTTACCCTAGACTATAGTCGTTTTCACAAACATTGCATCACAACAAACATTTTCAAAGTGCATACACGCTACTTGCTTATGTGCTTACGTTACGTGCTGCATTAAGTGCTTACGTGGCATACATATATATAATATATATATGCTTGCATTCCTTTCCCGTATATCGTACGTTTATTTATATAAGAATCATTATATAAATATCAGAATATTTTTAAGACATTGTGAGTTATACAATGGTCTCATTCTACTCGTCAGACATTGTGAGTTATACGATGGTCTCATTTTACTTCTTAGACATTGTGAGTTGCACAATGGTTTCATTTCGTCCTCGGGCATTGTAAGTTAAACAATGGTCTCTAAGGACATTAATTTTCTTCATAGCTTTATACTATATCGTATTACACGAAGGCCGTTATAATTCTGTCTCCATAGGATTATGTATGAATCTAAATGTTACAAGTCTTGTATAGGCGGGACTTGTAATAGGAAGATTTATATGATAATTGCTATGCTGACTGGTTCATCGAGACTTTTACCTGGTTTACCCTAACCAAGGTACTCATTAATTATCTTGAACTCTATATTGATCTCGCCTGGCAGTTTTACTCCCAGCTTCCAAAGACGAGTTTTGAACACTCGTCCCATACTCATTAGAGCACATGCATCGTAATGTCATCCATCATCTTGAAGGTTATGAGAGTACGCGTATTGCACCGGGAATTATTAAGTAGGATGATTTATAATATGTTTATTTGAAAGGATTGGGACGCCTTTTCAGTTAAATAAATAAATTATAAATCCCCGAACCATAAGTTTATCGTTTCTTACTTACATAAATCAGGACGCTCCTTTATGTAAGTAATGAATTATAAATGAGTGGGCTTAATGGTATCCGATATGACACGAGTATGAACCTCCGGAATTCGTTAAAAAGGTTTGGAAGCACAATAGTGTCTTGCCACACCGCAGAAATCTTAAAGCCTCGTTTGGAACGACCTTATCTCATTCTTAAGTTGTTGCTTTTGTGGATTGCTAATCTTTCGATCATAAACTGTTCGTGGAACTGTCAGATTGTTACTACTTGAGTTAATGGAGTTGATTCGTCTCAAACTAACGACTGAGTACCAAAATTCGCCGTCTATTCGCATAAGCTCTTCCGCGAGCTCCTCTCATTTGTTGAAAACTTTATTTTGGGGATATTGTTTTCTCGGAGGGTCCTCACCCTCTGTATCCCATCACTATTGGTTATATTATTGACGTTATGGTTGCTGTTGTTGGGTCCTGGAGTGGTCCCAGATTATACAAACTTTATCAACTAAGTGATGAAACCCAAACAAGATAAGCATATGTCGATATAGTATTCAGTTGAATTACTCATTGCAGACGAACAGTACACCAATTTAAGTCATGATACTAATTAAGTGCTGCCAAGTAAGTTGAGTACTTACATCCATAAGCCACATTGATGTGGATAATCGAACATTACAGATAGTAGAAACGAGACTTGGAGGAAAACTAGACCAAACTCCAATTGTAATAGTGGATCCAATTTTATTCGAACTGTAAATGCTAAAGGACCACAAGGCAGACCCAAGCCTGAAAAGTGCTGGGTCCCAAGAAAACTAATGTTTCTCTTTTTTCATGTGCTGATCATCCACTCAAAAACATGGAGGACAGAGGATATATTTAATGTATTAGTGGATGCTCAGGGCACATGACTGGTAACAAAGATCACCTGGATGATTTTGAAGAATGCAAAGGGGGATCTGTTACCTTTAGAGGTAGCAAAGGCTACATAACTAGTAAAGGCAGAATAAGAGTTGGTAATTTAGATTTTAATAGTGTGTCTTTTGTAAAAGAACTTGGTGCATTTTAATCTTTTCTCAATATCACAAATATGTGATAAGCCATCACAAGGTTAATTTTACATTAAACTGAATGTCTTGTTGTTTCTCCTGACTTTAAGATGCCTGATGAAAATCAAATACTTCTAAAGGTCCCTAGGCAACACAATATGTACAGTTTTGATATGAAGACACCAGCTCTCACAAAAGATTATGCTTGTTTGATTGCAAAACATATCTGATGAATCTAAGGGTTATAGCACAGGAGGTTAGGTCATATAAATTTTAAAAACTTAAACAAACTAGTGAAGGGAAACCTTGTAAGAGGTTGATAGGTGTAAAATACACATATCCGTTTGTACCTAAAATAACTCAATTAAACCCAAAACAGACCAAAAATGGCAAAAATATGCTTGTATTTGTGATTTTGTGGTGTGCAGTGCGGATAAGTCAGAAAATCACAATAAAACAATCAAAGTCAAGCAATCCCTGACACGAGAATCAAAAGAGTGCAAGCCGTAGCCCCAAAGACAAGCCTTAGCCAATTTACATCAACAAGGGCCATTCTTGCATATTTTTGAAAGTTCTTTAAAACTTAAAAGAGGAAATAATAGAGAGGGGCCAAAAGTGCTATCTCCCAAAGAATCACAGTGTTAAAACTGTCAAGAAAGGACGGGCACCTTTTACTATTCATCTCTCCTAACAATTCACCCCCATGGTAAATCAAGGGCAAATGTAACATTAAAGGTTACAAAGACAATCACGGTCTCTCATACAAGATTGCAGGGATAATTTAGTCCTAAATCAATGGGAACTTATCCCAGCTCAAGCTCAAATGCACGGAAGCCCATGGTGAAAGCACAAATTTATGTGGGTTTTGTGCTAAACTCACTCACAAAACTAACACAAACGTCACATCAAAGAATGCCAGCCTGACAATCCTCAGGTGTCCACAAAATGATCCAACGTCCCACAATATAGATCAAATGATTGAAGAAATGATTGGCCAGGATGTAAAAGTTTGGTGATCAAGGCTAGAGGCCTAGAAGCTTCAGCTGGCACTATAAATAGGACCTCATTCTCAACACATCAAGGAGTCTGGAATTTTTCTTTTAATCTAGTTTACATAATTTCGTATTTTATTTCCTTAAATGTAATTTTCTTTTTTTTCAGTAAGTATCAGCTTATTCAATTAATGAAATTCAGTTTTTAATGTTTTAAATTCCGTTTTCTAAGCTCTCATATAAAGTCATAAGCTCTCTTAATAAGCCATATTGTCTCATAAGCTAATAAGCTACTCAAAAGCTCTTTCAGTCTATAAGCTGAAATAGAGCTGTTTGCATTCAGTATTAACCTTATCTAAACCTTAAATCAGTTAAACCTATTATGGATCTTATTGTATCTAAGCTTTTGAAGGTAGATCTTACTTGGAAGAGATCCCAAGGACTTATACTCTAGCTTATTCATAAGCTAGAGAGCTTGTAGCTGCCTTAATTGGTCCCTCTTGTTAGCTAGCAGGAGTTTATTAAGATTCTCTTTCATTTCCAATTAAATTCTAGTTTTAAATATTGATATTATTGCTTGCTATGTTTAGATCTGTTATTTGCTATTTCTCTTTGATTGTTAGTGTTCAAATTTCTCTTCTAAGTGCGATTTAGTAATATGTTTTCATCTGTCTTTGCTTAAATATTTATAGATCTTTAGTTATCAATTTTCTTCAAAAAAACTCATAAAAATCCAAATACAAGTTTCTAGATAGTTTAGATCTTAGGATAAAGCTTATTCCAAGTTTTAAATCATGATTGTTAAGTTTGTATTAAGCTATTTTTATCTGGATATTTAGTTTTGTCATTTAAATTTCTCTTAAAAAGCTTTTCTCAAATCTGTCATGATGGTTAAGTAGTGTTTGGTTTAGTGCACTCTAAATTTGCACTAGCAGTATTAACATAAGTTAATACTGCTGAGCCTTTACACTACCAGTACTAACTTCCAAGTTAGTACTGCTTTCACAAGTTAATACTGTTAGCTTTAATTTCAGTAGGATTAAGTTTAGTTTTAGCTTATTTAGTTTTAGTTTTCATTTTCTAGCTTATTTCATTGCTTATTTAGTTTTCAAAAGTCAAAATTGCACTAGCAGTACTTTCACTTGAAAGTACTGCTGAACTTTTACACTACCAGTACTAACCATAAGTTAGTACTGCTGTGTTCTCAGCCTAAATTAGAACAGTAATTTTATGATTTAGCTTATCAAATTCAGTAGGATTTAAGTTTTAATATAGCTTAATACATTTTAAGTCTTAATTTGCAGTTTCTAGCTTATTTCCTTAGCTTATTTTGCTGTCAAAAGTCTTAAAAAACCTGAAAAATCCAAAAACAGTAGGAACTTAAGTAAAGTCTAAATTTGTTAATTCAGCTTTTTAAGTCTAGATTTTATAGCTTATTTAGATAAATAATCAGTAGTTTGATAAGCCCTTAAAGTTGCAGAGTCTAGTTTAGCTTATTAAGTTTCCTAGCTTATTTGGAGTTTGTGTTACTTTGCTTATTTCCTGAGTTTGCTTATTTTATGATCGATTTCAGTAGTATAAAAGTAGCTTAAGCTTTAATTTCTTTTCATTTATAGATTAAGCATATCATAAGCTCTTTAGAACTTCTTTCCTTTTTCATTTTGATCTAGTTTTGAGTTTTTTATAGCTTATTTTCTAAAACCAAGGGAAAAGCCCTCCTTTCTGTAACAGCTTAAAGATAAGCTCTTTGAGAGCTTATTTGTGAGATTCAGCCCAAGTAGCTTTTATTAATCTTGTTTCCCCTAGCTCTATCTACAACTTTGCTTCTTTGAGTTTTTCATTTTAAGCACTTTTCAAATTTCAACTAAAATCGGGACTTAGTTTGTTGTCGGGATAGATTCTCAGGGTAAAAAGTGTAACTTTTCAATTTAATTGTTTTTCAGTTAGTTCCCCGTTAGTCCTTTTCCCTTTTTGCACCGTTTAATCCTTAGTTAAGATTTTTATAATAAGTTTATTAATTTTAAATTATATTTAGTTTGATTTTTTAATTAGTTTACCATTAGACTTTTATAAAAAATAAAAAATAGGGCTTTTATTTTTTATAATTTTCGGCAACGATTTCTTTACCTATTAAAATGTTTAGTTTACATTTTAGGGATTAAATTCGTATATTGCTTAATTGTCATTATTTTGTGCTTCTTAATTTCATAGTAATAGCTTATCCAAAATATCTTTGTTCCATTCAAATCAGGATCCGAACTAAAACGTGGTTTCAATCTCACTAGTCATTGGGGAAACGACCCGGGTGATCATACTTCCCGGATCTAACATAAGTTATTATATATTTATATTATATATATTTTTGAGAGTGAATTTTATCAAGGGTAACTTGGTAATTTTCTTAATTTCTCTTTTAAAAGTATTATATTTTATATATATTTTACGTGTGTAAAACTCGCAACCAGTTTTTGGCGCCGCTGCCGGGGACTAGTGTCTACGATTACTACGTTTTTGTTTGTCGATTTGGTTTGAAGATCCTTTCGTCCTCGAAAGTTTCATTCTTGTTTTTAAAATTCAAAAATAAAAAAAATCAAAAATATAAAAAGTAAAAAATATATTTTCCTTTTCTTTTTTTAGTATAAGTAAAAGATAAAAAAAAAATTATCCATTAAAAAAATAAATAAATAAAATAAAATAAAATAAACAAAGTTGGTAATCGAACACCAACAAATAATATCTTCTATTGAGATATTATCATTTCAATTTCCGGTGAACTTGTAATTGTTCCCAAATCGTAATCAAAGATTTAACACTTGCCTTTTGTGTCACTACCAAGTACGGCTCACCTTGAAAAGAAATTTTCAAGAGCTACCGTGAAGTAGTTGATTATTTGGTTTAAGTCTCTTTCGTGTAACCGTTAAAATTTATTGAAAAAAAAAAAAATTAGTGTAAAGTTTTGCTTTTTAATTGTTAGTTTTTCTTTTTATGCGCACTCGTTTCTCAATCTCAGTAGAACGTCGTCATACAATCAAACTCTTCGGTTGAACCAATTGTTGAACCAAAAAGTTTGTTCCAATGGCCGACCAATCGAACGATGGCCCGATATTGTTACAAGCACCTATCGTAAGGATATGAAATGTTATAGTTTTTCCACCAATCATGCTAACAATTACGAGCTTAAGCACCTTAAACAATCTGTGCAAAGTAATAAGTTTACGGGTAGACAAGATCCCCACAATCACCTTCGATTTTTTAATAAGGTCACTTCAACGTTTAGACATCCAGAAGTTCCGAACACTTCGGTTAAGCTTTTGCTTTTCCCATTTTCTCTAGACGGTGAAGCCCGAGATTGGTTAGACAAGGAACCTCCTAGATCAATTCTCACATGGGGACGACCTTGTTTTCAAAATTCATAAACCAATATTTCCCTCCTTCAAAAACCACTACTAACGAAATGAGATGCATTACTTTTATCAAAAACAAACGAAGCCATATAATGAAGCATGGGAACGTTTTAAAGACTCCTTCGACAATGTCCTCACATGCTTTCGGAACTCCACCAACTTGAATACCTTTTAAATCTTTGAATTCAAACGATCAAGATGCCTTAGATTCTGCAGCAGGTGGCAATTTCTTAGACAAAATGCCTCAAGAAGGTTTAGCAATTATTGAAAGCAAGTCAAAAGTTCGTTACTCTAGAAGTCGTGCTAATGATTCAAGAGTGAGTACGGATGCTCCTCTTTCTAATTCTTCATCTTCTAATAATTCTTTCGATATGCAACAAATAGCCGCTTCTCTCGGATAAGAAAAAAAATGACCATCAAGATGAAACCAAATGATGAAATCAAATGAAAGCTTTAGTTGTTTCTACCCTGCACCAGTCCAAAGGCAGTTAGGAAGTTTGTGTCACTTGTGGTCAAATCACCATTTTAAACCTTTGTTCACCGTTTTTTTTTTTTTTTTAAAAACCTCCCCGAGTGGAAACGATTTTCCCGTTTTTCATGACAATATCCAACAATTTCAACAAACCGCAGCTGTTGGTAATTTTCTCCAAAGAAACCAACCTTCCAATTTTGGCAAGTCAAAAGGGGAAGGGGAGGGGGGTGAAACCACCGGGTTTCAATCAACCGAATGTCCAAAACAACCAAAACCGTTATCAAGAAACCAATTCTAACTTCAACCAAAACCGTGGAGGAAATTTTAATCAAAACCGTCAAAACAATCAAGTTTATCAAGCTCCACCATACCAAACACCAACCAACCAACCACCAATCAATCAAGTTTTACCTTACCAACCTCCAACAAATAGTGTGTCCATAACGAATTTGAAAATTATTCTAAAGCTAATGATGCGAACATGAATAATTTGCAAATGAAGTTGGATAATTTTCAAAATAGATTTTCGAAAGAGTTTTACAATGTAGTCTCAAAGAAAGCAAGATGATTTTCAGAAGATGATGCTCGGTTTCATGCAAAGTTATCATAGCAACCAACCTTCAACTTCAAATTCTTTACCTAGCAATACCATTCCAAACCCAAGGAATGAAGCCAAAGCAATTACAACTCGTAGTGGTGTTTCATACGATGGACCTCCGATTCCACCGCCGGTGGTGGAAAAGGAAAGTGAGGTGACAAAGGATACGGAGCTACCAAGCACCGAAGACATCCAACCTCCTCCATTGATCCATGAACAAACCAAAGACAAAGAACCAATCGAAGAGCCTTCTTTCGTTGCCAACAAAGCCAAACCTAATTTGCCTTACCCATCGAGACTCAACAAAGAAAAGATTCGTGAAAAGGATGATATCCTAGCTTCAAAGTTTATGGAAATCTTCCGTAATCTTCACTTTGAGCTAAGTTTCGCGGATGCTCTTATTCATATGCCAAAGTTTGCTCCGATGTTCAAAAAGATGCTTAATAACAAAGACAAGTTGATCGAATTAACCAAAACACCGTTGAATGAAAATTGTAGTGCGGTTGTCCTTAAAAAGCTTCCAGAAAAGCTAGGTGACCCCGGTCGATTTCTCATTCCATGTGATTTTTCAGAGTTCGATAGTTACTTAGCCCTTGCCGATTTAGGTGCTAGTATCAATCTCATGCCTTTATCCATCTGGAAAAAGCTTCAACTCTCAGGCCTAACCGAAACAAGAATGGTATTAGAATTAGCCGACCGTACAATTTCCAAACCAACCGGTGTAGCAGAAAATGTTTTTGTCAAAGTAGGGAAGTTTTACTTTCCCGCCGACTTTGTTGTTCTAGATTTTATAGCCGATCCTCGAGTACCGTTGATACTCGGGCGACCCTTTCTTAGGACGCTCATGCTTTAATCCGATTTTTTAACGAGGATAAATTACTCTTAGGAATGATGATCAATCATTAACCCTTAAATGTGGTGATGCGCCTTCCATTTCATACAACAATCTCGAATCATTGAAGAAGGTTGATCTAATTGATGTTACTTGTGAAGAGTACTCACAAGAAGTACTTGGATTTTCCGATTCCGTTGCTTACAACAATCCTTCTCCGCACTTTGATCCGATTGTTTCTATTTCATCTCCAACGCTTACTCCATTTGATGAAAGTGATTTTCTACTCTTTGAGGAAGCCGATGCTTTCATAGCAATCGATGATGAACCAGTTTCACCAGTTTTCAATGCTACGTACTATGATCCCGAGGGTGACATTCTCATTCTTGAGGCACTTCTCAACAATGATCCATTACCTCATCCAAACCAAGAAGATTACTTACCCGGAATTCAAAAAGATCTTAAGGTTGTTGAACCAAAGAAGTCTTCAGTCGAATATGCTACTTCTTATGAACCAAAAGTTGAAATTCCCGAAGTCGAACTTAAAGAGTTACCTCCGCATCTCGAGTATGCGTTCTTAGAGGAAAACAACAAAACTTCCCAGTCAAACTTTCAAAAGATTTGAGCCAAGAAGAAAAACCCCTCACACATCTAATTTTTTGAAAAACGAAACAAGCAATTGCTTGAAACTTTCTGATATCCGAAGGCATAGATCCAGAGTTGCTCACACAAAATCCTTTTATGAAGATGATTATCTCACCTTCAGTCCACATCAAAAGGAGGGTTAACCCTAAAATCCATGAGGTCATTAAGAAAGAATAGAAAACTTCTTGACGCAGGGTTTGATTTATCCAATTTTCGGATAGTCCGTGGGTATCCAGTCCATTGTGTTCCTAAAAAAGAGTGTATGAACCGTTGCACAAACGAAGAAAATGATCAAGTGCCTACTAGATTTAGTCACTGGATGGAGAGTGTTGGTATCGATTATCGAAAGTTAAAACGAATCAACTGCAAAGACCATGTTCCGTTACCATTCAGGAACCAGATGTTAGATCGATTAGCCGGCAATGAGTTTGTATTGTTTCTTAGATGGTTTTATCAGGTATATCCAAATCCCCATAGAACCTAAAGAAACAAGAAAAAACTACTTCACATGCCAAGACGGAACTCGCGTACCGTCGTATGCCATTCGGATTGTGCAATGCTCCAGACTTTCCCACGTGTATATGGCATTTTTCCACGAATATGATAAGAAAACGAAGGAGGTTTTTATGGACAGATTTTTTCAGTTTTTGGAGATTCTTTTTCCTCGTGTCCTGGCCAATTTAGATAAAATGCTTAAAAGAGTTTGGAAGACACCAAATAGCAACAACTTGGAAAAGAGCCATTTCATGGTTAAAGAAGGCATTGTCTTAGGACATAAGATCTCTAGAAAAGGAATTGAAGTCGATAAGGCCAAAATTGATGTTATTTCTAAGCTTCCTCATCCAACAACCGTCAAAGGAATTCGAAGTTTTCTCGGACATGCAGGATTCTATCGAAGATTTACAAAAAGACTTTTCCAAAATCTCTCGACCCATGACCCATCTCTTAGAGAAAAACACTCCTTTCATTTTTTCAGAAGATTGCATTCTTGCCTTTCAAACATTGAAAAAGAAATTAACCGAAGCTCCAATTCTCATTGCTCCAAATTGGGACCAACACTTGAAATCATGTGCGATGCAAGTGATTATGCAATCGTGCGGTTCTAGGCATAGAAATTGATAAGCATTTCGACCAATTCATTACGCAGCAAGACAATGACAGAATCAGAATCTAATTATACAAAACCGATAAGGAGATGCTTGCAGTTGTTTATAGCTTTTCGAGAAGTTCGATCCATATCTAATACATTAACAAAAGTGTTGTTTACAACAGACCACTCCGCTTTGAAAACCTCTCAACAAGAAAGACTCCAAAGCAAGATTGCTCGCTTGTCTTACTTCTTCAAGAAATTGATTTTAAAGGTTTAACGATACTAAGGGAGCTTAAAACTAAGCATCTAGATCACCTCTCTCGTCTTGAAAAATCCTTACCGAAATATACTTTTGATCCAAAAGAGATTACCGAGACTTTTCCTTTAGAAACTTTAAGTGTGTTAACATTCCAAAACCCAACAGTACCCCGGTGGTTCGCCGACTTGCTAACTACCACCGGGAAATACATTAAAAAAGGAATGTCAACTCAAGAGAAAAACAAGTTCTTTAAAGATGTAAAACATTATTTTTGGGATGACCCTTTTCTTTTCAAGACTTGTGCGGATCAAATTATCCGAAGGTGTGTAGATGGCAAAGAAGCTCTCGAAATTCTCGAAGCTTGTCATAGTGGACCCACCGGGGGACACTACGGAGCCAACTTTACCGCCAAGAAGATTTTTGATGCCGGTTTCTATTGGCCCACCATTTATAAGGATGCCTACGAATTTGTCAAAACTTGTGATGCTTGTCAAAAACAAGGCAAAATCTCTCAACGTGATGAGATGCCTCAAAATGCAATCCAAGTTTGTGAGATTTTCGATTTATGGGGTATCGATTTTATGGGACCTTTTCCGTCATCTAAGGGTAACAAATATATTCTAGTAGCCGTCGACTATCTTTCCAAGTGGGTTGAAGCGAAAGCGCTCCCTACCAACGATGCTAGGGTAGTTGTTAAGTTCTTAAAATCCCTTTTCTCCCGATTCGGTGCTCCGAGAGCAATCATAAGCGATCGTGGGACCCATTTTTGTAACGACAAATTTGATAGAGTTATGTCTAAATATGGTGTCACCCATCGTCTTTCGACTCCTTACCATCCTCAAACGAGTGGTCAAGTTGAAGTCACGAATCGAGGTCTCAAAAGAATTTTAGAGAGGACGGGTCGAAAACCGTGCCTCATGGTCAGATAAATTAGATGATGCATTATGGGCTTTCAGAACCGCTTATAAAACTCCGATAGGATGTACTCCGTATAAGTTAGTCTATGGAAAAGCGTGTCTGATAAGTGCTTAATTACACATATCTTTTACCTCTAAAAACGAGCTTAAATGACCAAAAACAGACAAAAACTGCCAAATATATGTTTGTTTTGCATTTGTATTGTGCAGGAAGTGGATATCAACAAAAAGACAGAAAACCAAGCCAAAATGACAAAACTAAGCATGGAATGGAAAAGACTGTGCAAAATCAAGGCCAAAGTCCAAAAATGCCAAAGTCAGAGTCAATACTGAAGAATCAGCAGTCAAACCGGAGCCGGAACTGAAAATATCTATTAATGCAATCTTAACCCAATCTGATGGGCGGAAACCAATAGTAATATTTATGAAGACTGTTAGGGGGGGGGGGGGGGGGGGGAACCCCAAAATGGCCCTCAATCAATTAACAACCCCCAACAAGCCCAGTGGGCCCAATACAAACCCAATAACCTTTTTACAAAACCTTAGGGACTAGAATTGTCATTTTTAAAAATAGGTTTTATAAAAGAAAAATGGTTTAAACTAAAAGAGGGACTGAAATTGCAATTTTCCAAACTTGTATTCCCTTTAAAGAGTCCAGGGACTAAAACTGCCAAATGCCAATTCTTTTATTATGTTTAAAGGCAAGGGCTGATTTTGCAATTTGCCAAATCTTTTTATTCTTTTGTTAATAAAAACCAGAGGGACCATTTCTGTCATTTCATAAACTTCTCTTTTAACTCCCTTTTGTTATAAAACGACAAGGACCATATGTGTCATTTTCCAAACCTCTTTTATAACTGAAAATAGGGGCCAAGAATGAAATGAAAAGAGAAAGAAAGATGGAGGGCAACTTTTGCACCTTCCCCAAACTTTCCTTTTAAATCCTGCAACCATAACTGTACTCAACCCGCTTCCCGCCAAACCTCAAACCACCCTCCCCCATGGTTTATAGCCAATACCACCCTCCCTAGTACTTTCCCTGCTTTCCCCATACACTTCCCAGCTCACCCCATCCTTATATCCCATGCCCACTTGGCAATCACTCAACCCGAGACCCTTTTAATGGTGAGATGGTGTACAAGAACCAATGGAAGGCTAGGATTGCTGGGGGAACTCTCTACTCTCACAGCAAACACAACCCAAGTCCAAAGAAAGGCTTTGAGCCTCTATAAAAGAGAAGAGAACAAGCCGAGTAGAAAGAATCCCTGTTTTTACTTTTCTTAGTGTAAAATTTAATTAAGTTTGCTTTAAGAGTATTGTATTCAGTTTATTTAAAGCTTATGTTGTAATACTTTCAGTTTTAATAAAAGTTAAGAGTGTTTGTGAAAATTGCTATTGTCGAAATTTGAAATATAATTTAAGCTGTTTAATTCTGTTTAAAGTTTTCTTTAAAATTGTTGTACTCAGTTGATTTAAAAGCTTTATGTTGTAATATTCTGCATTTTCAATAAAAGATAAGAGTTTTTTATGTTATTGCATTTATCAAAATTTGAAGTATAAATTAAGTTGTTTAATTCTGTTCAAATTATTTAAAAATGTGTTAAAAGTTATTAAAACTTCACTTATGATTAATTCTCTCAGCCTTTACTTCATTAAAAAGGGCTAAAAACCCGAATTTAGAAATTAAGGGGGTGTTTGGTTTACACTTGAAAATGGGTCAATATGGGATTGGCATGGGTCAAGTGCACTCAGCCAATCTTGGCTGAGTGTGTGGGACTCATTAGTGTAATTTAATCAAAAGTTTTAGTATAAAAATAAATTTTTAAGGGTCCTTAATAAATTGTCAAATTTTCAATAAGCCAAAGTGACCTTAAGGGCTTAAGCTGTTGAAACAGCTTAAGCACCTCATTTCTTGTGTTGTTGGAGTTGCAAAAAGCCAAAAATAAAGCCCCTTGTTGCTGTCCCTTTTACTTTGACAATATAAGTCAAAGTTTGGCTTTGCATAATTTTTGAAAAACCCCATTTTTAAGCCCCATTATCAGCAGTTTTAATTAGGCCTTAAGCTCTCAAAATTTGAAAATAAGCTCATTTGCCTTCATTGTGAATCTGTTTGTGCTTGGTTTTGGGTAAAAAGCTCTTAAGAGCTTATTTTCATAAGCCCAAAAGTACCCCTAGGCCACTGTGTGCCTTCCCCTGGTGCTGAGCACCATAAGTGACCCCCTTATTTCTAGCTTATTTGATTTTAAGCATTAGGTTTTTATGGCTTTTTAATATAACTTATAGGTAGGTCTCTTAGGTTTAGCAGCTTATTTGATTTAGATTACTTATTAGAGTAGCTTAAACTAGGCTTAAAGTAGCCCTTTTTCTGTTTTCTTTTAAAACTATCATTATAGCTTAAGTACTTTACAGCTTATTTTAAGGCTTATTATAGGTTGCTTTAGCTTATTTAGGATTCCCCTCTCCCTATTAACTGTCTCCCATAAGTTTTAGCTTATTTTGTTAGCTTAAACCCCAAAAAAGGTAGAAAAATAAGCTCCCTCTTTGTAATCGGGGTCCACCTCAGGGACTGTTTTTGTGTAATCTTTGTACTTTTACAGTTATAATTGTTAGTCCCCTTGTCAGTTTGCCCCGTTAGTCCTTGTGTCCTTTCACTGTTTAGTCCCTGCAGTTAACTTTAGTTAGTTTTATTTATTTAATTAATATAAAAATTTGGTTTAGATTAATTAGTTTATTATTTTTATTTAAACAGTAAAATTTGGGCATTTTTATATTTTTAGAATTGTTAACTTTTTCTTTATTTAATTTTATTTTTTCAGAATTTTTATAACTTTTATTTTTTGTCTTTTTCTATTTTCTTAGTTTTAATTAGTTTTTAATCTTTAAAAATTTATAAAAAATCCAAAAATTAATAAAAAAAATATTTTTCTTTTTTATAAAATTTTCTTTTGTCATTTAGTGTCTAGGAAAAATATAAAATTTAGTATAGGCTTAATTTTTCTTAAATTTCAGTCTTAGACCCGTTTTACCGGGTGCGTTTTACCGTTTCTTTTCGTTTTACATTCAAACGACCTCCGTTTTAGTTCTAGTTTTTTTTATTTTTCAAATTAAGTTAATTAGAATTTAATTTTGATTTTTAATTTAATTTAGCATTTATTTTCTTAATTTTTAGTATTTAGGTTTCCCGATACCTGATTCTGTTCCCCGTATTTTAGTATAGATTTAATTTTAGGATTTCCCTATAACTAATTTTGTTTCCCGTAGTTTTTAAGATCCCCATTTCCTATATTTGTTTCCCGTAGATTAAATTAGGTTTTATTTAATTAATTTTAGTTGTAATTATATCAGTGTTTCCATCATATATTCTTCATCATTCAATTTCTCATCAAACCAGGATTATTTTCAATTGCAGCCTCGTTGGGACATACGACCCGGGAATATCTCTTCCGGAATCTTTTTATAATTGATTCTTATATATTTAATCTCTTTGTGTAGATTTTGACCTTTTGCCTTGGTTAAGGGCATTTGGTTGAGATTTGCATTTGAGTTATTTTAAGTGTATACTACCAGCGAATCATACCATTTAAGAGATATGTATGAGATATTGTAAGAAAAGATATGTATTATCTTTTACGTGTTTTGTAAGCCTGTTAGGGTTTATCCTTGGTCTATAAAAGGAACCCTCATGGCATAGTTAGATAAGTTCAATATATATATCTCATATCATACAATCATATCTCATAGTTAGTAATCTGTAATCATATTAGCAGATTAATAGAAATCAAAGTTTAGTATTCATTGTTCTTCTTAATACTATTGTCTAGATTCCGCATATATAATAAGTATTCATAGTTAGTGTTTCTCAATAGTCAATCTGTATTTATACAAGTTGGCTATCACCCTTAGCAGGCTGCAAAGATCTGTTCAGTTTGGGACTCACAAACTCTCAGATCCGGACGCTAAGCCGGGAAGTTGCTATTAGTATTTCATGGAATGACTTTAAGTTTATGGTGATACAAGAGTTTTTTCCTAGTCATGAGATACAAAAGTTAGAATCTGAATTGTAGAATTACGCCATGGCCGGGGCTGGCCATGTTGCATACACTGATAGGTTTCATGAGTTGGCGAGGTTAGTCCCGCATTTGGTAACCCTAGAGAGTAGGATGATTGAGAGGTATGTGTATGGCCTTGCTCTACAAATCCATGGGATGGTGGTAGCAATGGAGCCAAAGACTATGCAGAAGGCTATGCAGATTTCTAGTGCACTGACCGATGAGGCTGTGAGAAATGGATCAATTAAGAAAGTTGAGAAAAGAGGAAATGTAGGGGAAACTAGCAAGGATAAGAATGGTAGGGATGATAATAAGAGGACTAGGACTGGGAATATTTTTTCTACTACTGTAAACCCTATATGAAGAGAGAATATAGGTACTGGCCCAGTTACCATCTGACAACTCCTACCATGCACCGACGGGCCTTGTCGCACAAGCTTCAACAATAAACCGCCCGGGGTCATTTGGCAACGGATTTTAGAGGTGTGCCAAGAATGGTAAACCCTGACAATGCTAGAAAACCCAACTGTTAGAGAATGTTATAAGTGTGAGTTCAGTACCCGACCACTGGTCAGGTGAGCTTGTCCTAGATTGAATAGAGCACAAGAACCAGAAGGAAATTGTCCAAATCAAGTTGCTGCTAATAACAGGTGTTGGAAACACGAAAAGTGTCGGTCACTTCCAAAGTTGTAATAGTCTTAGCTCGTAGTTAGTATAAGGATTAGATTAGTAATCTAGTCCGGCCCAAGGCCCATGGGTGCCAAACTCCATGCCCATGGCCGGACACCCTTCTTTGTAGTTTAAATAACCCCTCTCCTAGTCTTGGGTGGTTGGTTTGTCTCCATTTGTTTTCACACACATTCAATAATACTTCATCCATTTTCCATCATCTTTTTCTCTAACAATCCAACCCACATCTCAATTATTGTTCTTGGTTGATCTTAAGATTACTAGTATTCTTCAATTGGTATCAAGAGCCATGGCGTGGTGTGTTTAGATTTTTGTGTTTGATTTGTGTTCATAACCACTTTCAAAGAGCAATTTAGTGATAAAAAATTTTTTGGGCTTAAAAACCTTAAAGTTTTCATTTTTTATTGTTCTATAGGGGTTAGTAATACTAGTTGTACAAGAATTTTTCTTAAAAAATCATTAAAAATCATGTTTTTTTGGTTTGAAAATTTGGGTTTCGTAATAGTTAGATTCGAACTAGTGGACCGAACAAGGGAATCGAACTAGTCAATCGAACAGGGACAACGAATAGTGAATCGAACGAGAGGAATCGAACGAGCTATTGCCATAGTTTGACTGAGTGACGAGCGACTTCTTGATTGAATCGAACGAGCGACTTCTAGTTAGGATCGAACTAGCTGATCGAACGAAGGATCGAACTAGCGGATCGAACGAAGGTTCGAACTAGCGGATCGAACGAAGGATCGAACTAGCGATCGAACGAGAAGATCGAACTAACGGATCGAACGAGAGGTTCGAACTAGCCGATCGAACAAGAGGATCGACTCCAGTGAAAAACAAATTTAGTTTAATCTTAACAAATCAATTTTTAAATTATACGGTTATTCTTTGACTTGTAAAATCCGTGAAAAACAAACACTGTCTTCCCGTTTTGTCAAGAATTGTAAACTCCCGTGTAGTTTTAATTCAAGACTCAACAAATCACGTATCAAACAATATTTCTTTCTACAACGTCCGATTAAATTTAATCTTTTGATATCACAATGACGTTCTTGTTGAATAAATCACTTCTTCTCTGGAGGAGACACACACACACCGATGATGCAAAAACACTTGTATGATTCATGAAAAGTCAGAATGGAACTTTATATGATGAACTAGACCAATGGACATAATGATACTTGCATTCTGTTGAAAAAGGACCACTTGTTTGGCCTTCAATCATGAGGACGGAGTAACAAGGCTAAAGGAATATGTTGAGCTAACTCTGCTGAAGCCATTCAAGCAGATTTCGATATCAAAGCTATAACATCATTCTCCAAGGCATAACCACTAAATACTCTAATGCTCTTGTGAGTAAACATCGTGTGGGCAAAGATCTCTTGGGAGAACGATTAAACTGTTGATACAGGAACCATCATATAACTCAAACAGAACGTGGGTGCCTCAAGATGGTTTGATGAATTTATAGTTCACTTTCAAGAAGGAGAGGACATTGGATGAGTACTATTGAGGTTCACTCTGTTTACTCAAATGATATGAACATTTACAAGATGCCATTGGAGCGTTTAAAGTGAACACCAAGTTCTTAAACATCTATTCCTGATGAATGGAGCTAATTTGGTACTGATGTTAACCTGGTCAAAGGACTTGCAAATACCAACAAATGTTGATCAACTTCATGCTCATCTGCAACAACATGAACGACATGCAATTGAAGTTCGTTTGATGCATGAACGCAACTGATCCTCTTGCTTTAGTTGCCATTCTATCTATTTACTCAGCCAGCTTCTCAATCTCATCTACACCCTTACCAACAGTCTCTACCTCAACATCACGTTTCACCATATCAGCATTCACAGTTTGTTACACCTTATCAACATCAACATCAACAATTCTCAACCAATCAATCAACACCTCTTTCAATTACTTATCCGACAAATGAGTATCAATCCACATTCAACCAACAGTATTCAACAACCATCAATCCCACAATTGGAATATGCTCCCACTACCTATCAACAGCAACAACCAGAATTTTCCCAACCCGACTCCAGTCTCGTTGTTCCAGTGTTTCAGAAGGGGGATGATCCAATTGACGCAATCAATCATATGATGTCATTCTTAACTGCTGTTGTCACATCCCGGTATCCTACTACGAACAACCAAGCTAAGGATTTGTCAAAACCCTAGTCAACAAGCTACCATCTATTGATGGAAAAGTGACTGTGCAAATAGTTCAAGGGAGACAAACATTTTATGATGCTTGGAAAAACAAGAAATTCTCACTTGGAGCAAGTGGTAGCAACATGGGGAAACTACGGACTGTTATTGTTACAATGTAAAGGGGAGGGTAATATTGCCAAGCAGATGCATAAGCCCAGAGGAAAAGGGATGACACATGGTTTACGATAAGTGTGGTTTGGTCAAGCTCAAGCCAGTTGGGGTCAAGCTTTAATCAGAGATGAAATAGCATTTTTGGCAGAATCCAGGACTACCTGATAATCAAACATCTCTGTAGTCATACCACAATGCTGCTTATCAATATGTGATCTGGATGCATTTGACTCTGACATTGCGATGACTCAATTCAGCCAAGATTGCCTCATATTGGCCCAATCTTTAAGGAATGGCTCAGATGCACTTCACTGAGGTACACATTCAAGATAATCTGAGAACTATGAATTTATTCATCAGAGTGAGAGATTATGATGTCTTCTGAAACATTCTATGATGTGGAGTACACGTCAGAAACTGATATAATCAGTGATAGCAATATCATTCCTTATTCTCAGTATCTGAGTGAAACACAACAGGAAACTGTTCAGAATTCTAACTCTTCTGCTCAACAAGATGTCCTGATATTGTCTATGTTTGAACAAATAACTACCCAAGTGACGCATTGCAACACTGTTAATAAAGCTTTGACTACCGAGCTTGACAGATATAAAGAAGAGATTAAAGATTTGAAAGAGAAACAAAATGTTGAAAACAGTTTTTCAGGATCAAATGAACAGTTTGACGAGATTGTACGTCTTAAGCAAAATCTTTTCGAACATATGCAAGAAAAGGATTGTTTAATGAAAACAGTTTCTGAACTCAAAAATGATTTGAAATTAGAACAAAACAGAAATATTGAAAGAGAAATTGATTTAGAAAAGAAAATTAAGCAACTTGACAACATCATTTTCAAAAGAGGTCAATCTGCACAAACTGTTCATATGATGACAAAATCCAAAATTTGTTATGATCATTCCTCGAAACAAGCTCTCGGTTTTGAAAAACCTTTCTGTCTGAAGAAAGCTCGGGAGTCAATGCCAAAGCTGTAATGACGGATACCATTCTTTAAAATGGATTATCTATTATGGTTCCTGATTCTGATGAAACAATTAGAAGCTAGTGAAAGAGTCGTTCAAAAATGCTTTTGAAAGAACAAGATCCATTGTTTGAGAAACATAAAGTGAACACCAAACCAATCAATTATGCGATTCTTAATAACGATTACTACAAACGATTTGTATGACAAACTGATTTATATTGTGAACATGCCTATTGGAAAGCGATTCGTCCCAGCTTTAGACCATCTCATTCTTTACAAACGTCAAAGTTGAGGTTCCAAAGAACTTCTCTACAGTAAGTTGTTGAATACTTGCTTGAAAGAGTTACACGCATCTTACTGGCATTTGATAGGTTGTCAAAGAAAGAACCACTGCCACAGCTATCACTGAGGGCACGTGGGGGTTTGAACATACAAAGGCTTGTTTTCGAGATGAAATCATTCCGTTTATAAAAAATTTAAAAGATATCTTCAATAACTCTCGACCGATACTCTGTTGGAAGACTTGCTGATGTCCAAAAAGTCTTTTATCAAATGGACAGGCTGTCGAACAAACAGCGCTTGGAGTCAGAAACTTTCAAGTTAAAATGAATCAAGTTTTGAGTGAAAATGAACGACTCTTGGCACAAGCTATTGATAAGGATATTGTAAAGACTGTTGTGAATTTATCTGTGAATGCAAATGGTGAAAATGTGACTGAATGTCAAAAGTGTCTCGAACTCGAGACTGAGCTTGTCAAGAAAAAGGATTTTGTTGATAAAGAAACTTACGATAATCTTTGCAAGTGTTTTACAACTCTTGAAAAACATTGCATCACTTTGGAAGCCGATTCACAACTTAATCAAGAAATTTTTCAACAAGAAAACAGTGTTTTAAATCAAAATGCTCCGAGTTTTACACAGTTGTTCGAATTAAGGGAATGAAGCTCAGTTCAAGCGAAAGACACAAGTAATTGTCAAATTGAAAGAGCAATTAAGTACTTAAAAGGAAATTGTGCGAGGATGAGTTCAGTCAAATATGGACATGGATGAAATAGAGACATTAACATAGAATTGGAAAATAGAGTGGACAAAACTTGTTATGAGAATGAGATTTGAAACAGACATATAAACAAATTCTATGACTCGATTAAACCAAAACGTGTTCAATCAAAAGAACAATGTGATGCGTTAATCAAAGCAAGTCAATATAAAAGTCTGGCCGAGATTTCTGGATTTTAAATGGCAAAACTTCAGGAACAAGGTTAGGTCTTATAGCAGCCTTTAAAAAATGAGTTAAGGATAACTTAAAGGAAAGCGATAGATAACAGGAGCTGTGACACCCACTTGTGATACCCAACGTGTCTAAGGATAACATGGAACAATCCACAACCCAAATTGTTAACAAAGGACTGCCGCATCATCCGTATATTAAGCATACCCAAGGAAGAAGCTTTGGTCTTAGGGATATAGTTGAACATGTAAAAGCAAATTATCCCCCCAAGATCAACTTTTGAGTATGCTTTAGGTATACCAAGTCAATCATGCTTTGGCTTTCACACATAAGTAGATGATGCCATTAGCATCACAATTGGGACCTCATTAATTGAGGATCATACAGGGAAATACGGACAAGAAAAGTAAGGTTTGCGAAATCATTCACATCACAGAAAACACAAAAAACAGCATCGACTTCAAACTAGTTTCTAACAAGCGTGTGTTGCATACTAAGAGTAAGACTTTTATAGTGCTAGCGGATCACAGCCTTCAGGGCAATACAAAGAAAGATAGGATTTATTTTTTTTTTTAAATTTTTTTTTCTGCAAGCACCAAGTAGTAATTCGATGAATAAGTAGATAGCTCACCCTAGGAATGTTAAATCTAGTTTGAATAAAAAGAATGGTACTGTTCATGTTAATGGATCTGTGGTTGTGCAGAATCTCAAGAAACAAGATAATACTGATTGTGTTGGTGTTAACAGTAATGATTGCATGTCTTCTGATAATGTGTGTGTTTCTAATGCTGTGAATGTTGTGAAATCTCGTGCTAAACCTAAAAAGAATAAACCTAAGAAAGATATTTGGAAACCAACAGGAAAGGTGTTCACTCAGATAGGAGATATTTGGAAACCAACAGGAAAGGTGTTCACTCAGATAGGATATATTTGGAGACCTACCGGTCGGTCCTTCACTATTGTAGGAAATGCGTGCCCTTTAACTAGGATTACCATACTAATGAAGTGCTTCTAGGAAACAATAGTTTCTAGACCGGAATCACCCCAAAACTTGTGGTTAAATTGGTATACTCACGGAAACCTAAAAAAGAATAAATGTGAGTCTGTTAGCAAAACTAAGTTTTAAAACCAATGTCTGACTAACAAAAAGGAACCCAGTAAATACTGGGGATCACAAAAAAACCAATATTCATCTACTTCTCTGAATGATTGTCAGGGTTGTCCAAATTGTCCTCTGGTATTTGGACTCCGGTTGTCTCGATGCAACATGAACGGAGATCGCTCTCGCTCACCAATTTGTCAGTAAATTCTTGGGGTACAGTTAAATTCGGAATGATCAAGTTGGCAAAGTTAATGGGTTTGGAGACTATCAGATTGGAATGTTATACTATATCAAGGGTTATTACGTTGAAGGACTTGGGCATAATCTATTTTCTGTGGACAATTCTGTGATCTCAAATTCTTGATGTGGCTTTTCGTCATCACACGTGCTACATTCGATTCTAGAAGGTGTGGATTATTGGGGATCTCGAGGGATAACCTTTATACTCTCTATCTTGGGAATATGATGGCATCCTCTCCCATTTGTCTATTGTCAAAGGCGTCTAAAACCAAGTCTGGTATTTTAGAATCGTCGTCTTTCTCATTGTACTTTGGTTCTATCAATTTCATCTGGCAAGCATGGACTTGTACGGGAGGTCCCCAAGCTCAAGTTTGAAAAGGATCACTTATGTTCTGCATGTGCATTAGGCAAAAGTTCTAAGAAACCCCACAAACCCAAATCTGAAGACACCAATCAAGAAAAACTCTACCTGTTGCATATGGATCTATGTGGGCCAATGCGTGTCGCGAGTGTCAGTGGAAAGAAGTACATCCTCGTTATTGTTGATGACTACTCTCGATTTACTTGGGTAAAATGCTTGCGATCAAAAGATGAAGCTCCAGCTTTTATTATCAACTTTTTGAAGATGATCCAAGTACGACTTAAGGAAACCGTCCGACGCATCAGAACAGATAATGGAACTGAGTTTGTTAATCAGACATTACGTGAATATTATGAGAAGGTTGGCATCTCTCATGAAACATCAGTTGCACGCTCTCCATAGCAAAACGGTGTTGTTGAAAGACGAAATCGCACGCTAATTGAAGCAGCACGCACTATGTTAATTTATGCAAAAGCTCCTTTATTTCTATGGGCCGAAGCGGTTGCCACAGCCTGTTATACCCAAAATCGTTCCATGATACGTCGTCGTCACGGCAAAACACCATATGAGCTTTTGCACAACAAACCCCCCGATCTATCTTATCTACATGTGTTTGGTGCACTTTGTTACCCAACGAATGATAGTGAAAATCTGGGTAAGTTACAACCAAAGGCTGATATTGGTATTTTCATTGGATATGCACCCACAAAGAAAGCTTTCCGGATTTACAACAGACGTACCAGACGAATAATTGAAACTATTCACGTTGATTTTGATGAGCTGACCGCGATGGCTTCTGAACACAGCAGTTCAGGACCCGCTCTTCATGAAATGACTCCTGTATCACTCAGTTCAGGACTCATGCCAAACCCTTCTCCTTCAACACCATTTGTACCACCATCGAGATCTGACTGGGATTTGTTGTTTCAACCAATGTTTGATGAGTCACTTAATGTTGATTTCCATGCACCAGAAGTCATTGCTCCTATTCCTGAAGCAGTTGAACCTGAACATGCGGTATCAACTGGTTCACCTTCCTCAACTACAGTTGATCAAGATGCACCATCACCAAGTACCTCTCATACAACACAAGGAACTCAAACTCCAATTATTTCTCATGATGTTGAAGAAGATAATCATGATATTGAAGTTGCACATATGGGTAATGATCCGTACTTCGGTTATTCCTAATTCCAGATGTTCCTTCTGTTCAATCCCTTAATCAGACGTTATTATACAATTGTGCATACCCGATCAACGTTTCTGAACACACTAGCAAATGGATGAAGAGATCACCACTTGTGAATTATAATCGGTGCTCTTGAAGAACAGGTTTCCACTCAACTCCAACTTCATGAACAAGGCCCGATTCGTTACTATGATGCCTTCCCTAACATCTGTTTAAACCCAAGGAACTACAAGAAGCATTAACCCAAGCATGTTGGATTGAAGCTATGCAAGAGGAACTCCATGAATTTGAACGTCTGGAGGTTTGGGAACTTGTTCCTCCTCCTGACAAAGCATTTGTCATCTCTCTTAAGTGGATCTATAAGGTTAAACTTGATGAGTTAGGAGGTATTCTGAAAAACAAGGCTCGGTTGGTCGCTCGTGGTTATCGTCAAGAAGAGGGTATTGATTTCGAAGAGTCATTCGCTCCGGTTGCAAGATTAGAGGCTATACGAATTTTTTACTCGCGTTTGGCTGCTCACATGAACATGGTCATCTACCAAATGGATGTGAAGACTGCGTTTCTGAATGGTAATCTGCGAGAAGAAGTTTATGTTAGCCAGCCGGACGGATTTGTGGATCCAGACAAACCTAACCACGTATACAAGCTTAAGAAAGCTCTTTATGGGTTGAAACTATGCTCCTCGTGAGTGGTATGATTGGTTGTCTTTCATTCTCTGATCTCCAAGGACTTCTACAAAGGATCAGTGGATCCTACTCTCTTACCGTAGAGAAGGCAACGATCTAATTCTGGTACAAATCTATGTCGATGATATTATCTTTGCTGCCTCTACTCCTGAATTGTGTGATCTATTTGCTAAAATAATGTGTTCAAAATTCAAGATGTCGATGATGGGAAAAATCTCATTTTTCTTAGGACTACAGATTTCTCAATAGTCACAGGCATTCTTCAGAGGCATCTTCTTAAACCAATCTAAATATGCTCTTGAATCACTAAAGAAATATGGCTTTGAATCTTGTAACCCAGTGGATACTCCCATGGTGGAGAAATCCAAACTGGATGAGGATAAAGAAGGGAAAGCTATAGATCCATCACACTATCGTGGTATGATTGGCATTCTCCTTTATCTTACAGCAAGTAGACCTGACCTACAATTTGTTATATGCATGTGTGCCCGGTATCAGGCTCGGCCTACCGAAAAGCACTTAAATGCGGTAAAAAGGATCTTTCAGTATCTAAAAGGAACCGTACATCGGGGTCTCTGGTATCCGAAGGATTCTTCCTTTGCACTAACAGCATTTGCAGATGCGGATCATGCTGGTTGTCAAGATACACGCCGTAGCACATCTGGTAGTATATAACTTTTGGGTGATAGACTTGTGAGCTGGTCGTCTAAAAGGCAGAAAAGCGCTGCGATATCTAGTACGGAAGCTGAATATATTGCTTTGTCCGGTTGTTGTGCTCAAGTCCTTTGGATGAGATCACAACTTACCGACTATGGCTTTGGATTCAATAAAATTCCAATGTACTGTGATAACAAAAGCGCTATTGCCTTATGCTGCAACAATGTTCAACATTCCAGATCAAAGCATATAGACATCCGGTTTCACTTCATCAAGGAGCATGTTGAGAATGGTGTGATCGAACTTTACTTTGTCAATACGGAATATCAACTGGCGGACATCTTCACTAAAGCTCTTGGACGAGAAAGAATTGAATTTCTTATCAACAAGCTGGGAATGCGGAGTTTTACGCCGGATACTCTGAAACAATTGGCAGATGAAGTTGATGAATAGTGGTGGTACCTATTCAAATATCCTGTATAATACGTAAATACTTAAATCAGAAAAACACAAAAAGATTTTCATTTCATTTTTTATTTTTCTAAAAATCATATAAACCAAAAATATTTTCTTTTATATAAATTTTTACAAAAACAAAATACAAAATTGAAAAACTGAGAAAAATTTAAAAAGAAGTTTTACAATGGCATGTCTTCTGAAATCGATAACATTTACGGTCTTAGAAATGTCATTTAACAATGATACAAGCCTGTAAATGAAGTTCGAGCAGAAGTTACAAATGTTTTCAAAACATGCCAAATGGCTTGCTATTATTTCAGATAGCAACCCGGTCATCATCTTAAAGGCAAGTATTTCAAAAAGAAAACTTGGCCTCTCAACGGGAATTTATTCTCGGGCATGGTCTACTTTATGACCATGCAAAGGCTTGTGATTACTTTGCATCACAACCCGTGCTTCCTATATCCATAAGTGTACGTTTCAGTGCATCTATGTGATTAAATAAGAGAAATCTTATTTATCTTGGTGTTTGTTGTTTTGTCACATACGAAATCATTCCATCATCTGAAAATAATTTTCAAGATACATTTGACTTCTCAAACAATGTCTACAGCTCTTTAAATAGAAAACGGGTCATTGTTTGAGGGGGAGAGAATGTCAAATTTCTTTGTCATGATCAAATGAGCTGTTAAAAAGGGAAAAAGAATTTAAACGATTATTTGTGCCTTATGTGTTACTTGTTTATGCCTTTAGGGTGTAGTTTGCTAAAATTATGTCTATAGGTATGAGAGATAAAACATTTAGGACTATGTGTGCTAGTTGTTTAACTTGAATATACCTTATAAAACTTAATGTGCAAAATTAATAAGTTGTGTAAACATGGGGGGCCAAATATGTTTAAGATAAAAATTGTTGTTTAACACCATCAAACCCATTCGTTCCATTTACTGTACACATCCCTACACACACTCAAAACACACACATGAACACTCTCCACTCGACTCACAACAATCAAGATCACTCACTCCATTTCATCTAAGGTATAAATTAAATCTCGAATATTCATCTCCTAATCAACTCGAATCCCAAAAGGAATTGAGCATTTTCGTCACTCTTGATATAGCAGCCCTAATTATACAATTAGGGTTCGTCAAATCAAAAAGTAGTGAAAAGGTTAAATTGATTAGAGGGCTTTTGTAGTTTTAGGATTAATAAATGTATAGGTTAACCTAGCTTGATCATTTGTTGTGTTAATAAATGTGTTATTGAATGATTTGTGTTCGAAAAACTAGTGTAAAAGTGCGAAATAATGAAACAATATGATATGTTTGTGTATGAGACTGTTATGGCTTAATGAAAATGCTAGTTTAGAGTCGATATTGCACAAATGTTAGACATCGATCGAGTATAAATCATATGGACCGAACAAATAATGTGTTATGAATCGAACGAGTGTCTAAGTGTAAGAATCGAACGAGTGACTTATGGACCGAACGAGTACTCTAACATGGATCGAACGAGTGTATGTTAGAAAGGATCGAACGAGTGTATGCTAGAAAGGATCGAACGAGTGTATGCTAGAAAGGATCGAACGAGTGTATGTTGTAAAGGATCGAACGAGTGTATGTTGTAAAGGATCGAACGAGTGTATGTTGTAAAGGATCGAACGAGTGTATGTTGTAAAGGATCGAACGAGTGTATATTGTAAAGGATCGAACGAGTGTATGTTGTAAAGGATCGAACGAGTGTATGTTGTAAAGGATCGAACGAGTGTATGTTGTAAAGGATCGAACGAGTGTATATTGTAAAGGATCGAACGAGTGTATGACCTCGAAACGTGTGTTGCTTAGAAAGGGATTGCCGAACGATGGAGACCATTTGGACTGGAACTCGAACACGCTGTGGACTTTACAATAAGGTATGTTCGATACGACTGTGATTGCTCAATATGTAATCTAACGTGCAAGGTCAATGTGGAATTTCGAACGAGTGCCATGTAGTAAGGATTTACACCTTGAAACGAGTAATTGATTTGTGGAAAACCGATCAAGGTGTTCTTGTGAGGACCGAACGAGTAGAGTAGTTATGTCAACACATTGACCAATTTTTTTTGTATAACAGCACTTAAGATCAAATTTTGCTTTATAACTAAGATTAAATTCAACAAAATCTCTTAGTCTAAATTAGACAGTTAAAAAAGCTTCTTGACAAAACCAAGGTTAACAACTTTCGACTTTATTGTTAGGATAGGTGCCTTTGTTTACACGTATTCGGTCTTATCTAAGTAGATTGATCTTCAAAAGTTGCTAAAAGTCATAATGGTTCTCATGAATGAATGATTGTGTTTGTTCTTATAAACGTGCACTCTCTATTTTCTTAAACAGACTCTGGCACTCTCATTAGGGATCAGATTGCTTTGGATGATGCATTGGTGGCTCCTGATGACTCGACTTAAGATTGGAAAATGTTAATATATTCTTAGTTCGGATGTCACATCAAAAGGAAGCACTTCAAGTGGTCTTCGATGTGTTAAACGCTCACTCCTTTCTACAAGGCATTCTAAGTCCTGCAGATGCTACATGAGAATTATTATGCAGGGGTATTCTGGGCTTCTGCTTATGTTCATAATCAATCTGTCAGATTTTAGATGACATACAAGATGCAAATCATCGTCTTGAACATTCAGAGACATCTTCAAATTTTGCCCAGCAGTTCGGTAATAAGAAGTTGTAGAACACCTCTTGAGAAAGGAGATCTTATTCTTCTAGCTAGTACTTTGTCATTCTGGAGATATAAATGGAAGATTCACTGACGTTTATGTCAATAATACTGCATCAACCCTGGAGATCATTTGCTGCTATCATCAAACAAATTGTCTCAGTGGTATGCATACATATGACAGTCTTTGCCTTTCTCAAGGCTCAAATCTTGTGGTATGGTACAATTAAGAAGAACGATGTGTTATGCGCATATCTTCTTTCTGTGGGTAAGTGGGAGGGACTTCATTTTCAAGATTAGAACGAAAATACGAAGAAGGGATCGCTGATGTACTATCCTCGGTTTCACCAAGTTAGTCGTTTCAACTATTGTCATGGAAAAAAGATCCTTCAATTCCTAGAAGAAACAAGGTCAATTGGCACTATGCCAGAGATGACCCAATTTGTTCACTACAATCAACGTCATCTCAAGGAATGAAGACACTCAGTTGTACGGGCCTATCTTGCCAGTAGCATTAACCAACGAGGGGACATCCGCAACTCTGAATCATACAAAGAGTATTATGCTATGGGCTTCAGAACAATTCCTCTAGACAAAAGGATGCAGAAGATAAGCTAAAACAGACATAATCACTCAACAGAGGCCTCTCCACTGCCCCCAGGATAAAAAGTTTTTGCTATCCTTTTGGAAAAGAAGTCTGGAAAAGCAAAACAGAAGACTTCAGAGTTAGAGACTATCTCTGAGGCTGACTTGACAGAGGCTGAGCAACTCAAAATAATCACAAAAAGAAGCCGTCAAGAAACTCATAGCTCTCATGCTAGTGGTTCTGGTGCAGATGAAGGAACTGGTGTTACACCAGGGGTTCCCGATGCACCTGATTATGACTCAGAGGATGATATCTCTTGGAAATCAAGTGATGATGATCAAGATGATGAACAAGCTCAAGATGATGAAGATGCAGGTAAACATGACGTTAATGAGACTACTCAGGATGAAGAAGATGATGATGACCATGACAATGATGAGAAAGTTGAAGATGATGATGACCATGACGATGATGAAAAAGTTCAAGATGATGATAAACATGACATTGATGAGACAGTTCAAGAAGATGATGATGAAGAGCTGACTGAATCAGATGATGATGGTGATGATTTTGTACATCCAAAGCTCACGACTCATGATGATGAAATAATACATGAAGAGGATACTGATGAAGATGATTCTAGTATTTCATCATCAGATGAGGAAGATAGTGACAATGAAGTAGGAGGAACGAATGTTGAAGGAGCAAAGTCGGATGAAGAGGCTACATATACAGAGGATCAAGGAAATGAGGCAGTCAAAGATACCAATACCGATCTTGATGGAAGAGATAAAGTAATGACAGATGTTGAAGACACTCATTATGACCTAAATCCGGTTATCCTGATGGTCAACAACAAAGTTCGTCTGTATCTTCTGGATTCGTCTCCAACATGCTGGAATCCGAACCAAGATAATGGTTTTGTTGATGATATTTTTTGACAAACTTACTGAAGCCACTTCCTCTATTGATTATTCTGTTTCAGCCATCATAGAGCCATCCTTCACTGCACAAATCAATCGCCCTCCAACACCGTTTCCTCTCGGGACATTCAAAAATCAAACCAACCACCAATCATGAACAACGGCAAACTGACTACTAAGCTCCTCGCTACAAATCTTCCTAAACTTTGCTCGTTGTTTGGCTTTGATTATAGACTGAAAGCGTTAGAAGACAACTTCTCAGAACTCAGGCAAAACCCAATCAATATGGCTGAAGCGATCTCCTCTATCCTAGCACCGTTGATCATTATCGAGCGAATAAAAGCCAGGAAGCAGTGGAAGTTGCAGTCCAATTGAAGTATGACAGAATTCGAGATGAGTCTTACTTACTGCCAATCAACAATTCCTTTGATTCAATTGATGATGGAATGGAAGAAATCATCATGGAACAGGTCCAAAAGGAGTCTCCAAAATTATTCAAAAGTCGAAAAGTTAGTAACGATAATAACTTGAGTCTGTGAGGTTCTGGTGAGATCATAAAAGGATGACAACACATCTCATTGCTGTAGCTGCAAATCTTTCAGAATTTGAACTGAAAAAGATCTTAATTGTCAAGATGAAGCTAACAACTCCTATCAACAGGTCAGATCATTTCAGAGACAGCTATTACAAGGCATTAGTTGGCGGCGTATGAAGCCGACAAAATTCTTGTTAGATATCATTTGGCAGATCTATCACTATTATAAGACCTTGTGATGGGGCAGATGATGATCCAATGAAAATCTCGCTGGAAACAGGGACCGGGGGTCCTCCATAATGAAGAGGTCAGGAAAGGAACCTGCTATCTACCAGTGCTCCAAGTGATAACGACAACCTAGACAGCAGAATAGACTTCTGGTACGGATTCATGACTCACAAGAAAGCTTGCTAGCCAATCTGCTCGGTAGTGGAAGTTTGCATATTACAGTTGTCTTTAAAGGGAAGAGACCAGGAGTTTGAAACAGGAGCCTTGTCGAACAAGCAGAGAAGTGGTCCAACATCTTCCAGACTTGTTTCAACAACCTTCATAAGACTACCTTCTCCTTGATCATGGCGGGTTTTTGTCGGTTCCTGAATTCATTGTATAGGTATTAACCTTTGGCGTTGCACTATCTGGCAAATCAGGCACCCTCGAAGCTTTCGATGAACTAAACCGACTCGATATTTGAATTCCTACGCTTTTGTGCTGAACCGTCTATATGTTCAAACTCTAACACCTGGAATTGCTAGCAGGTCCAACCATTTGAGTGATGAAAGGCTCTGGCATAGAGTTTGGACGGGAACGGAATATTTTTGTTTGAGGAGGTGTAAAAAGCTACATAACCGAGAAATTTGAATGGACTCAACCTGAAGGATCGCCAATATTCTCCATTATATGCGACAGCCTACTACCGTTAGTTCCAAATTCTCAAGTCGTCGTTGTTTATACATTTCATCACTTCAATCAATAACGATCCTGGAGTATCTACATGGTGGTTTTTGCCGTTTTTGTGTCAAGCCGAAAGTACTCTACTTAGTTACGAAGACTAAGGGCAGATTACGGGGCGCATATCAAATGGATAGAAGAATTAGTGCCTAACGCATGTGGAGTCAAATGATAGTCAAATACGACTAATTTGCCCTCTGGGGAAAATCTTCGCATTAGGGCATAAAGCGAAGACAGTTCTATGCCTTTGCAACTTTAAGGAATCGCTCGAGTATGTTATATTCAAAAAGACGAATTATTGCTGTCACTAAGGTTGAAAATAGTCGTATGGCGTGACTATAAGCATCTTGACGGATTACTGTACGAAGATGATGATGTTCTCTTACAAGTTCAAAGAAGGCGACTGCACAGACAAGGATCCAAGACATTGAGAGATGCTGCTTCTTCTCGTGCAAGGATAAGTGACAACATCTCAGCGTTGAAGAAACGTTATTGCATTTAATGTCTCCTTCGAATGTTTACACGAAGAGTTGTCATCCAGGAGGCGTGGGGAAAGGAATGATCTTCAACTGGGGTGTTGAAAGCTATCAGAAGTAACTCAACCTCACAAAGCCTGCACGTATCTGATTCCACTCTGAGAAGACAAGGACGTTTATACTCCATACTTCGATCAAGAAGATTCATCTACGAGAATAAAGACAAGAAGAACCCGATATTGATGCGCATGGACGAACTACACTAGTTCAGCGGATGGTTCTCTAGATTGGAAGTTCGATCTGCTCTAAATGATCGCCTCAGGGAATAAGAAAGGAGAAGTACTTGCCAAGACTTTTTGGAGCCAACGCGCACAAAGCAAACGCGAGGCTATGATCCAGGCGATTGACAAGAGGATAAAGACAAGGGGGATTAGAGGAGTTTGGAGAGATTTGTCGGGTGGACGACCATACGGGGGGTGACTTACGGCTTCTACAAAGGCCATATGTTTTTATCATATGTTGTTCTCATCCTAATATGGTCATTCCTCGTATAATACATTATCTTGTGAATATGTGAATTATTGTGTAGACTTATTGGTGAATTATAAGATGTGCTCGAGTACAAATTTTTCAAGAATTTCTTAGTAAATTCAAAATTTTTAAAATAATTGTACTCGGCGGGCATCATTCTTTAAACCCTCAAAGGTTGAGGGGAGCATATCATGTTCAATCTGCTATAATAATCTCATTTTGGTCCTACAGAAGGTTATATCAATTGATATTCCAAACTTATCATAGGGATTAACATTTTGGATAGGGGAGAAAATGTGATTTACCTGGACTTAACAAAAAATTGACAGAAGTGATCAAATTAAAAATGGACTCAATGCACTCCATACTAGCATGTACTACGTTACGATGCACAATGGTAAGGGGGAAGCTTTTAGTGATGATGCATAAAACTCTCAAAGTTTGTAAAATTTTTTGAATATTTTTAGCAAACACTTTGATTTGAAATTTTAAATGTTTTTTGGAAGGATTTGATGGAAATTACCCAAAAGACTAACACATGTTCTTAAATTTGTTGAAGTTATAAGGCGTTGGGGACTTAGGTTTTTTCAGATTTTTTCCCAATGATCAGCCAGAACCGGTACAAGCATGGATTCTAACCCAGGGATATTACAATTAGTTAGTGTCGAAGTCCTTAGGTTATGATTAAAAAAGAGAAAAAGTGAGAACAGGGAATAATTGCCGATGAGATGGATGCTAACACTGGAACAAACCCAACAAGGTGTTTTAGTTTTGATGTCTCGGTATGCATTGAATGGGGTTGAAGAATGAAAAAGTTATGTAAGGAATAAATGGGTTTGAATATTAAGAAGCCCTCCATACACTTAGGCGAAAAGCGGTCAATCCCATATGCTGTCAGGAAAAACTCAGGTGTTGTCTGACATTGAAGACAGGTAATGGAACCAGTGCGCTATGCACATCCTCCTCCCAAAGCTACTCAAAGTCAAAAAGACTTTGTTTCATAACTCCACAGAGGATACACTCATTTATATTGACTTTCTCAGTCCGGTGTTAGTTGATATTGAATCGGTGGCACTCAGGCTCCAAGCCTCCGATCACTAAAAATCAAAGTGCACTATTGAGTCTTTAGAGCCAAAAGAGATCATCTATAAATCTTCATTAGGACACTTGTCATATTATTCTTGCTAGTCACACAATGTGAAATATTACAAGATACATCTTAAGAGTCCTTCGCATTATTCCTTGGTGATTTTGCCAGAACATCAGAGTGAATTCAAGTTCACAATGAAGATGGAATATTCCTGCTTGAGTCAACATCAAACAAGCTCATGGTAGGTAACTTGTGCGATTCTTTATGAATCAAACTTGTGACAACTGGAAAGAAACGATTGGTGCGATTCTATAAGAATCAAACTTGTTCCAGGAAATGGATCAACGGTTGTTAGTGAAATTTTTGAAATGATAAACACTCTCGGTGTCAGTCACCAATAACAATTTTGTAAGTGTACACGATTGATTTTCAAATCAAATTTTCTAATATCAATCGGTTGTGATAGTAACTACTGGTTCACTTTTTTCTGCCTGTCTGCTTTGAGACGTTACGATAGATGGAACATGTGCAGTACGATGAACCAAATATTATGTGTTAGAAAAGAAAGATTCAATTCTACAGCTGGAAATCTGTCAAGAAGATTCTGCTTAATTGAATCTATCTGATCAACAGGTCGATTCCCACGGATCCAAAGGTTTTCTCCAACCAATCCTGGGCGAAATGGACAAAGCCATATTCGTTCCCCCTGCTTTATTGCCTATGTTTTATGCAGGCTTTATTTAAAATGGGGGTGGATGGTCATGTTCAGCTGTCTCACAAAGAGCCATAACCACATGCTCTATTTCCCGACGACAAACATAAAGTTCATCATGGAAAGCTCAAGTACATGTTTCAAGACTTCGATATTGATACCAAACAACTTTCTAGAAGTGTCAAAGTGTTAAAGTTTAAAGAAATTTCATGGAAAGATTGCAACATTAAAGGCTTTTTAAGAATGGTTATGAGCATGTCGGTCCAGAAAGTCGCAAGTCCGCAAAGATGGCAAAGTTACAAGATTGGCGTTAGAGTTTGTGCTGGTTGATGATCTCAAGCATGCTCAAGATCACTATGTCATATACATGTTAAAGGAACAGCTCAATCCAAGAAGTAATGATTCACTCAACATATTCCAAGAGAAAGTCAAGAGTACGAGCTAAAGTATGGATTAAAGCCTATTAGTTGCTATGGTTTAAGTTTGTATTTGGGAGACAGAAGTGGCCTCCCTTAGGGGGATGATTGTTGGAAAACACGAAAAGTGTCGGTCACTTCCAAAGTTGTAAACAAGTCTTGCTCGTAGTTAGTATAAGGATTAGATTAGAAATTATAGTCCGCCCAAGGCCCTATGGGTGGCCCAACTCCAAGCCTTGGCCGGATTCTATGTAGTATTTATACCCCTCTCCTAGTCTTGGAGAGGGTTGGTTGTTCCATTGTTAGTTGTTCCATTTTCCACACATTCATTTCAATACATTCATCCATTTCCATCCAATTTCTCTCTAACATCCAACCCACATCTCACTATTGTTCTTGGTTGATCTTAAGATTACTAGTATTCTACAACCCTATTTTGTGCAGTGTAACATAGGGGAATCTTTATCACGTTTAAACAGCTGTCGTTCAAAACATACATTACCTGTACAAATATGGGATGTACCAGGACCTGAAGGAATGCATGGAAATAACTCCACATACACCACTGAAGGTTATGGTTATGGTATAGTTTTCAAAAAGGGAGGGAAAGTAAATGTTCCACAACATGAACACTGAAATGCTTTTAACAACTGAGAATTCTTCATAAAACCTTATGAAAAAATCCACTGTTATTAAAGCAAAAATCTCACCTGACCAATATGGTCAAAATGATTAAATTGATCACAATGATCAAAAATGATCATCTATTTCAAACTGATGAACTCATTAATGATGATCAAATTGAATAAAAACACACCAATGAAAATCAATTTCATTGATAACCTCACAAAACTGAAGATGTTCATATTTCTGAACTCTTATCCTCTCCAAATAGAAGATACTTCAGCACATGATACAAATCCAATTCTTTTCAATAAAGAAGGAACCTGGCATTAGGGGTGTTATTAGGTCGGGTTATTGGGTTATCGGGTATGGTCGGGTCAGGTTGAGTCAGGTTTTGATTTTTAGAAACTCACCCGCAACCCGACCCGATAAGAAATCGGGTTATCGGGTTTAGGTGGTATTCGTGGTTCGGGTTTGTCGGGTTGTTGATTCGGGGTATTAGGTGATACCACAAACGGTAGTAATGATATTACCGAATGGACTTCTAAATCTAAAACGAAAAACAACTTAATAGTTAAAACAAGCTAAACTTCACTTTCGTACTAACAAGAATATCTTACCCATTTTCTTGACTTTGACATTATACTCAAATAAAAAAGCTATGGAAATATTGGCCATAAAAATATTGGTACTGAGCCATGAGAATACTGGTATAATTTATACCAGTATTATATAGGAATGTTGTCTTCTTCTGTGCAAATCAAATAAAAGAGCTAGAGAAAACTTTTCATTATAAACAAACTTACCAAGCATATTTAGAATCTAATAATATGCTTTTCAAATTATAATTTAAAAAATAGAATATTGATTTTCGGGTCTTTCGGGTTGACCTGATAACCCGACAACATTAATTATCTAACCCGAACCCGACCCAATAACATTTTCGGGTTATCGGGTTAGGGTCAAACCAACCCGACAACATTTTTTAACCCGATTTAACCCGACCTGATAAGCCTTATCGGGATCGTGATCGGGTTCGGGTTTGGGTTCGGGTCGGGGTGACCCGACCTTACTAACACCCCTACCTGGCATTGTAATCATAAGGCATAAATCATGATAAAATCCTGGCTTCTTGTTGCAAGACTTGAAGCAATCTGGATCTTTCTGGCATTTACCACATGCAAATACTTCTAGTTTATCAAATAGATGTATTAATAATACATTCCTCAACGGTAAAACTAAATGAAGTTTATGTCAAACAACCTCCCAAGGTTGCTTGAGATGTATATGAATTCCTTAATCTATTCAATGAAACAATTTTGTTAGAGGTATGATAGACAACACTTGTTTTATCTACAAAACTCAGGACAAATGTGGTTTTTGGTACAAATTTATGTTGATGATATTATCCTTGGGTCCACCAGCACAAAGGTGTGCAAACAGTTTGCTAAACCGATGACTCAAGGATACAAAATAAGCATGATAGGTGTCCTCACCTACTTCCTTGAATTTCATATTAAACAATCTGAAAGAGGCATTTTATCAACAAAGAAAGATATGTCAAAGATCTGCTGAGAAAGTATGACAAAATTGGTTCATCAGTGAATACTCAAATATGTTGCCCCTAACATGGATAGGACTGATCTCAATGGCACAGATGTACTGAGTCTCAGTATAGAGGTATGATTGGATCACTAATGAACCTAACTGCAAGCAGACCTGACATTCAATTCTCAACTGATCTCTATGCAAGACATCAAGCTAAACATATGGAATTCCCACCCTTATTTCTGTTGAGAATTTTTTGGTACCTAAAATGGTACTCCAAGTTTGGTTCTTCAACATTTAAAATGTTTAGGTCTTGACATAAACAGGATTCCTGACTCAGACTATGTTGGCGGCAACAGCGGACAGAAAAGCTACTCTAGATGCTTGTTAGTTGCTTGAAGGCAAGTTGTTTGCTGAAGTGCCAATAAGCAGCAATCTGTAGCTATTGTTCCTCATCGAAAGCTGAGATATAGCTGCTAATGGATCATTGTACATCATACTATAGGATAAAGAGAGTCAACTCATTGACTATGATATCATATATGAAAAGTTGGCCATAACAGTCCAATTCTGCACTAAAAAACAAAGCTTATTGATGTCAGATCAAGAATCATACTCATTTATCTTGTGTTGTTGATCTATGAAGTAACACGCCCCGGACCCTTATTCCGTTGCGACCCAATTTGGGGGTGTTACAATAAGCATTTCTCAAAAGATTAATTGATGAACTGGGTATGCTGAACATTGATTCAAACCTGAAGCTTCAGTACTAACTGAAGAAAACTAAAGGTTTAGCGCTTTATCCAAAACTGAACAAACTTTCATATATTGTGTCATTCAGTTTTTGCATACAACCTTAAATCTGCTTGAGTGAAGTAACTGAGCAATCACATATGTCTCGTTCATGGATTTACATGAGTATTTGTGGTTTTGTCGCCTTCGCTGAAGCACAGTTAATGGTTAGCACAAGAACTAAACAAAATTGGTTTAACCCCTTCGGTTTATAAAATGATTTTATCAAATTCTTCAGCTATCTTTCGAGTGAAGTAACTGAGCAATCACATATGTCTCATTTATGGATTTGCATGAGCATTTTTGGTTTTGTCACATTCCTTGGAAGATTAATGATATGTATGATTACAATAATCAATTCAGCATGACATGACATGAAACCTGAACCCAACTCATTTCTTGAACATCAATCAAGGTCAGTTTTTTTTAAATGGTTCTCAAAATAAATAATTTTATTAAGTGATTTCTTTTGAAGAAAGTTAACTAATTTAAAAGTTTATTAAATGATGAATTTTAAACGTTAGAATGACCTCACCTTTTCTCTCACCTACTTTACCAGTGCACAGATAGCTGTACACTATTCTAGGTGTCTGAAGCATGTCCAAAGGACTTGCATTTAATTAAAAGTTTCACAAACATGTTAACACAAAACCCTAAAACTTCTCATAAGTTCATAACTTTCACTTAGTTACCATCAAACCCTCACAAAAAAAATGCTACCAGCCATATAAACCCCTTTTACCTTTCATAAATCACTTCTCATAAATCACAAATCTGTCCACCATCCAATGTTTAGGGGGTAAAACTAGAGGATTTGATCAAATCACAAACGAAGATGCCATTATACTATATAGTCTAGCCAATAGCATTTACATAGACTATGCCAACATATTTTGGGAGGATATCATCATCAAGCTAAAGAAGAAACAAAGGGAAAAGGTTGTTCCCTATACTCGATTTCTCTCCCTGCTAATAATGCATAAGCTGAAGGAAGGATATGGGGATGATAAGGTCACACTATACCCCACTCAAGTCTTCAGTGTCAATAATTAGGCACTGAAGTCCAACCAACCTGAAGAACCTCCATTCACAATCCACACCCAAGCCTACTTCCAATGTTGAGAGGGTTCCCCAAGGCACAAAGCCTGGAGCTAAACCTGGACACAAGAAGCATTCTTCTTCTACACAACCCTCTGTGTCCAGCAAATAGGCAACAAAAGGTGGGTCCTATAAAGCACCTACCGGTTCCAAAACTAGCCATTCTAAGAAGAGAAAGGAGTCCAGCTTGGCCATGGACTCAAACCCAAGCCAGCCTTCAGTTTCTACACCTGTGGATCCTGGAATGCATAAAGAGGACCAGCAAGCAACTGGTGGCCCAACCTCTTTAGGGGTCACCAGTGAAGCAAGAGCCAACCCTCAGCTCAGTAGTGGTATGTCAGCATTTAATTTAAATGAGCCTATTTATTCAACATCTTTTATTATTCACTCTGAGTCTGCATTAGGAAATGATGCTTCAGCAGCTTCCATAGCTGAAGCTGATCTTGGAAATTTTGCTCCTAGTGATTTTGTACCTCAACAACAGGGTATATATGAAGGAACCAAAAACACTTCATATGATCACTTATTTGTAGGTACTGACCCACATGTTCTTGCTGAACAAACCAAATATGTTAGTGAAGGGTTAGAAACTGTCCTCACTCAGCTTATCACATGAAAAGGGGCCAGCTCGGTTGCAAGTCAAATTGAGGAAGAAACCTCCAACACAATCAAGTTGAAAGATCTTGCAAAGCTGGTGTCACATGTGCAACCTAGCTT
>BQNB010010876.1:56025-82822 GCA_026074375.1 Tanacetum coccineum
TCCAAGTTTCTCTCTAACATCCAACCCACATCTCACTCTTGTTCTTGCTTGATCTTAAGATTACTAGTATTCTTCAAAACTGTTATAGGTTGGCGTGTATGCATTAATTATCGTAAACTCAATGAAGCAACCGTAAAAGACCACTTCCCTTTGCCATTCATGGATCAAATGTTAGAAAGACTCGCAGGAAATAAATACTTATGTTTCCTCGATGGTTTTTCTGGATACTTTCAAATACCAATAAATCCTATGGATCAAGAAAAAACAACATTCACTTGCCCCTTCGGAACATACGCTTACAGGCGAATGCCTTTCGGTTTATGTAATGCTCCCGCTATATTCCAAAGGTGCATGCTAGCTATCTTTCATGATATGATTGAAGAATCTGTTGAAGTGTTCATGGACGATTTATCCTTCTTTGGAAACTCTTTTGATCATTGCCTAAATAATCTTGATAAAATGCTTCAACATTTCAAAGATGCAAATCTTGTCCTTAATTAGGAAAAATGTCATTTTATGGTTAAAGAAGGAATTGTGCTTGGACACAAAGTGTTTGGTGTAGGCCTTGAAGTTGAAAAAGCCAAAATCTGCGTAATTTATAAACTTCCTCCCCCTACTAATGTAAAAGGAATTAGGAGTTTTCTAGGACATGCCGGTTTCTATCGACGTTTCATCAAAGACTTCTCAAAAATTTCCCTTCCTTTAACCAAGTTGCTTGAAAAAGATACTCCATTTGAATTCGATGACTAATGTCACAAAGCATTCAATTCATTAAAAGAAAAACTCACATGTACTCATGTAATCACAAGCCCAAACTAAAAATTTTCATTTAAGCTTATGTGTGATGCAAGCGATTTCGCAGTTGGAGCAGTCTTAGGTCAAAAAGATAGAAAACACTTTCACCAAATCTATTTTGCAAGCAAAACCCTCAATGCAACTCAACAAAAATATCCGGTTACCGAAAAGGAACTGATGGTTGTAGTTTTCGCATTTGACAAATTTTGATCCTATCTGATATTATCCAAAACCATTGTTTACACCGATCACTCAGCTTTAAGACACTTATTCAAAAAGCAAGATGCTAAGCCACGTCTTATACCTTGGATTCTGCTCTTACAAGAGTTCGATATAGAAATTAAAGATAAGAAAGGTATAGAAAATGTTGCCGCCGACCACTTATATCGGATTTAAAATAATAAGACAAGTGATGACAGTGATGTCGATGATAACTTTCATAAAGAAAATCTTATGGAAATAACCACAAAAAACAAACCATGGTTCGCAGACTTTGCAAACTATATGGTGGGTGATGTTATACCTAAAGGGATGACGTACCAACAAAAGAAAAAAATTCTTCTCTGACCTCAAAAACTACTTTTGGGAAGACCCTTACCTTTTCAAAGTATGTTCAGACGGTATGATTAGACGATGTGTCTCAGGACCAGAAACTCATGCTATTCTAGATCAATGTCACCACGGACCAACGGGTGAATATTACGGACCAAACACCACAGCTAAAAAAGTCATAGACTCACGCTTTTACTCGCCAACAATCATCAAAGAATCTCATACTCTTGTTTGCCTTTGCGAAGCATGTTAAAAAACAGGGAATATATCCAAACATGATGAAATGCCCTTAAACAACATTCAAGTATGCGAAAATTTTGACATATGGGGTATTGACTTTATGGGACCATTCCCGGAATTATATAAATTCGAATACATCTTAGACGTTGTCGATTATGTATCCAAATGAGCCAAAGCTCAAGCCTTACCAACCAGCAATGCTAGAGTTGTTATTTCATTCCTTAAAAAACTCTTCTGCCTTTTTGAAATGCCCAAAGCTCTCATAATCGACCGAGGAACTTATTTATGCAATAAGATAATGGAAAAAACCATAAAAAGATATGGAGTTAACCACCGTTTTTCTACATCCTATCACCCTCAAACGAGCGGACAAGTTAAAAACACTAACAGAGCCCTTAAAAGAATCCTTAAAAAAACTGTGAAAGATAATCCAGCTATCTGGTCAAGAAAACTTAATGATGCTCTGTGGGCCTTTCAAACCGCATAAAAAACACCAACCGAAACTACACCATACAAACTCGTATACGAAAAGAACTGCCACTTACCTTTTGAAATTGAACACCGAGCATATTGGGCCCTTAAAAACTGTAATCCTGATCTCATCGCCACTGGTGATAAAAGAATGTTCTAGTTGCACGAGTTAGATGAATTTCAACATCAAGCTTATGAAAACTCTCGTCTATACAAGGCAAGAACCAAAGTCTGGCACGACAGAAAACTCAAAATGAGAAAAGAGTTTAAACATAGAAACAAAGTGCTGCTATTTCACTCTAAGTACAAATTTAAACCGCAAAAACTCAGATCTCGATGGCTTGGACCATATGTAGTGAAACACCAATATCCATCCGGATATGTGGAACTCTATGGAAAAGATGGTAAGACGTTCATTGTTAACGACCATCGACTCAAACTCTACCATGAAGAAGATAATGACCCAAGGGAAGAACTTACTCCCTTCTTTCCCAAAGAATGAACCCTAGAAGTACGTGTCTAGCTAATGACTCATTTTTAAATTAAGCGCTTCTTGGGAGGCAACCCGTGCTTTAATTTAAGTATGGAGGAGTCTCTCCTCCTCTGTTTATTTTTTTTTCTTTAAAAAAAACCCTAATTTTTTTTTGCTTTTGTATGTTTTCTCTTATGCAAGTAATCCAGGTTAGACTTGGAAAATTATGGCGATTGCTCAAAGACAAGGCCTCTCAAGCTATATATCTCTATGCCCCGGGAAGTACCATTTTCCCTTAATTTTCCCTATTTTCTATATTTATCAGTTCTCACATTGAGGGCAATGTTCAACTTAAGTGTGGAGAGGAGTCAAATAGGCAAAATTAAAATTAATCATATTCCTCCATGTTTTCCCTATAATCTAGCAAAATTTTATATATGTTTTCTTCTAAAAATAAAAAATGTATACACTTAGTAAGGAAAATCCAACCGGATTGACACTATAACTAGCACAAAACCAGTCCACTAAATTGTAAGAATTAAACCTTAAAGAATTCAGGTATTCACCTTTGATACCTAATATAATTTTTACCTTTAGCTTGTTCGAGTTAAGGTTTGAATGCAATTGCAAGTGTCTCATCCGTCGTTATGGCTGTGTATTTGTAATTTGTCGCCTTTTATGGAGCATTGGTATTGGATAGAAATTATATGAGTGTGCCGGTAATTTAGTAGCTTCAAAACTTGTGCTTGATTATCATTTATTAACCGCAGTGAGGTTAATTTATAGACAAAATCGTATGATGAGAGGTAAAATAAATCTCGCATAACTCATGTATCTACAAGCACTCTCTTTTAGTGCTAATTTACTAAAGTATCCAAAGTTGAAGAAAAATGCTCAATAAAGAAGTTCTGTGCCAACCTTAGGTATAAAAAAAGTTCAAAATATAAGGCTTAGTTTGGCACATGGAATCGATACATGTTATTTACCCTCATCATTATCACGTTTTGCCTCTTTGAGATTTTTGTCTAGGTGCTCACGCCGCAACGGGCATGTTTATGTGTCTTGTACAAGCCTATGGTAGCTATCTAGATTATGACTGTGCAATTGAGTGACTTCACAATATAAACCCTATATGAGTGGCTTGAGTGAATATAAATCAAACACATTTCCCATGTGAGGTGCTCTGTTATATGTCTATGCCTGAAAAGTTATAAGAACTGTAAACACTTGTTAAATTTAAAATTTTCTCCATGTCACGATAAATGAATCTTGTTTTCTCACCTTAATTTCTTGAGGGAAAGCAATAGCTAAGTGTGGAGGGATTTGATAACGCCTTAACTATACATGTTTTCAGCGACGTTATTGATGTGTCGTCGTGTAGGTTGTTATTTTAGTTATCAAGTTTTATTATTTATTTTATGCCAACTATACCTAAAAACAACACTCTAACGGGGAGTATACCCGATCAGATGTAGCTTCGTAGTAAGTAGGGTGTCGATCATTGAGAGTGGAAGTTGACTCTTAATTCTACTAGTATTTTATTTACCTAGGTTTAGTACTAATCTAACCTAATCATTCTAATTAAATCTAATTAAACTTAAACTAATACAAAGAGGGGGGGGTTTTAGTCTGAGAGACTGGCACAAGTTTAGTTCTAACTATCCTAAGGTGATGACAAATAATGCACACAAGTGATTAACAAAAGATAGGGAAGTGGTCAAATGTTAGGAAAACGTATTAGCTAGTTTAATCTAATAAAATGCCTTGATTGTCTATTGTGCAATGATTGTATTAATTCGTTGGTGGTATATCATTCCAAAGTTAGGTGGATCTTCTCCCTAGACTCGAGGTTTGTCGCTAGTTAATCCTGTCACAATTAACCTAAACCCGCATAAAGCTCACACCGTTGATTATAATCTATCTAGGAAACTATATTAGTGGTTATATTGAATCCTAACTCATAAAGGATTCACCAACTTACTACTTAATGGGAATTCATATACTAGTAGTCCACGCCCACTTAACTACCTATGGAAACAAGACGTTATGTGTAGTCCTAAGTTACTGGCTTAGTCTACATATCCACTTAACCATAGATCGAAACAGGGTTTTCTATTGGTGATCCTATTATTCTAGCTATATGAATAAGCGTTATATGTTTTTATCTCCAACTCTTAGCCTATGCCCAAACAACACCAAAGTTGCAGCGCATTAAATATGTAGGACTAGACCCAATTGAATGATAGTAAAACACATAAATAAGCACATAAACGGGTATGAAGTGATAAACATAATCAACATGCAACGAATAAAGAACAATCGATATAAAGACAAATCAAAATATTATATTATCATAAACATGGCTAATACCTAAAGGTATTAGCTGATAGTCATTGTAACAATACACGAAATCATAGATGAACGATTAAACATAATGCTAACAGAACACGTACAGTGGAGTGTAGAGATTACAAGAGTTTTCCCATCGATTAGACCACTTTATAGGACCTTCATGGCTTCATAGATCTTCTAAAAATCAGACTTGGTGGTAAAAAGCATGTCTATAACTGAGTTTAGGGTTTTGTATTTATAGAGACTGGAAAAGGATCAATACACCATATCGGGCGATGTGGGATACGGCGTATTGGGGATTTATTGGAGTAAGGACCACGACTGATATCATCTAGAATCTTCATATACTTGTTTTAGAATATGACGTATAGATTTTCATGGATACGGTGTATAGATCTTCAATTCTTTATGGTTTCTTGTGAAGTTTAGACACGGATACGCCGTATCTTTCTTGATGGATACGACGTATGGGATGTCAGAACAGTTTTCTTCAGATTTCTTCGTTTAAGCTCTAGAATGTGTTCCTTTTTGATAATATTCACAAAGTACTCTATAATTACTGCAATTCTCAAATATAAATGATTAAGTATTAATTCTTGCAATAGTTATACAAAATGGGTAATTTACACGTGATAAATGATGCTATAAAAGTGACTTTATTTGATGTCATCAAATATTCCCCCCACTTGAATCCTACTTGTCCTCAAGTAACCTTTAGAAGTTTATAAAAATGTATCCCTAAGAATTTTTCGGTTAAGCATTTATTCGATCAATTACAAATACACAACCAAACACCTTACGAAATAGGAAGATGAAAACACTCAAATCACTCAACTAATCTATATGGTAACATGTAACTAATTCGCTTAATTGCTCGGTCGTGACGAGTATTCTATCATAAGCTTGGCAAGGATACACATCTCCACCACTAGAGCTAAGGAGTAACATGTTTATAAAGGCTTAAAGGGTTTGATCATTCAAACAATCTTCCACCAAAAGTACCACACCAACAAGGTAGCTGAATCATACATATACAACCGTAATGACAGAATAGACATGTGTGTTCAATCACATCCTTATTCGAGTTTAACCAAAGGTTAGGATGAATAATGATATAGGGTATGGATCTTCTAACTTTCACCAAAAGTGATAAACTAACAAGGCAACTGAATCATGCATACAAGGCCGTAATGATGGGATAGACATGCATGACTCGATCACATCCTCATTCGAGTAAAACCTAAGGTTAATGATTAGGAAAGGGAAATAAATTGTTGTTAAATAAAAATTTACGAAGCAAATAGATTAAGTCCAAACATATAAGGTACAAGTTGATAGATACTTTTTCCCGACCGTTACCATGATAAAGACACAACTATATACAAAATGTCTTGATCATAGATCAAAAACAACAACCTAAGTTGGCGTTCCCATAATGGTCAACTCCCAATCATCCCATACTTTACATACTTTTACAAAGACAAGTGGCGATATCTACCACTTTATACAAAACTTTACATCGTTGATTTATAACCACGTATCAACGAATAATCGATCCTTCAAATAATTCCATCGGTTTAAGCTTTAACGAACCGACTATCTTCAAACTTTCCTCCTCTTTTTTGTTGCAATTTTCTAATTTTTTGAATAATCGATCCTTCAAATAATTCTATCGGTTTAAGCTTTTACGAACCGACTATCATCAACTTTCTCCTTGTGTGTGTTAGTTTAATTTTTTTGATTTTGTCTTGGATTTTTTTAACATACTATACTACGAATCTCGGTGTAATTTCACCATCTTCACGATCATAATAACTCCGGATAATTTCTTCCATGATTCTTCATTCTTCGGACGTACCAATAATTGTGATGGTAGTAAAAATACATGAGTTTTGACTACTTTTTACATTCCCATTGCAATGTGCAAATTTCCCAACCATACCAGAGATAGAAAATGACACAAGACACAGGAAATACATACTTTACACTTTAAGCAACTAGCAACTGATAAATGGACTTAATCTAACAAGGTAGGCTAAGGTGTAAAGATGTAACGAAACAAATAGTTTATGTTATCCTAAAGTATTGGCTCTACAAGTTTTTTTAGGGGTGTCTTACTCTTAAAATGAGAGTAAACAAAGGGTTTATATGAGGGTTAACTAACCAGTGTAGTTAATTAATAAAACAATATATAAAGGCTTTTTAGGTGTAATCCTAAAAATTTACCAATTTAAACAAGTTACTCTATTTATATCTATAGTACTCATTATTGTGGTCTTGAATAGATATACCAAGTCAAGTCTCAAAGTTTACAACATCACCGGCACACTCATATTTTTGTAGGATTTAGGTAAACATTTGGAAACAGATAAGGTTGAATCCTCACAATATCTAATAAGGGTTATGTGTGCAGGTTATGTAACTAGTAATTTCACAAAAGTATGCTTCAAAAATTTTTAAATTTGAGCATAATTTAAGCATTTTAATGTGAAAAATAGGACAAGTAACATTCTAATTCCCATCCCTTCGCTTTAAGTTATACAACTTCCTCGTTGTATAGATAAAACATTAAAAACGGGAAATTAAAAAAATTAGAACGAGAAACTCTCCTGATATTTGCTCGGTAGATTCTCCAAGTTAAGTTTATGAGTAAGAATGTGTGTTGTAAATGCGTCTGGATACCAGCATGGCTACAACACACATAGGATTCCAGATGATTAATACTTCACCAACTTTGTCGATTTCTTTTCTGGCGAGGTCTTGTGCAAAATATCATAAAAACATGCAAAATCTTATCTCGAGTATCCTACGGTTAAAAAAATAAAATAAACTGTACAGGCAGTCAATACGCCGTATCCAAAAACCAGGATACGCCGTATAGAAAGATCTGTAAAAAGTATCAATACGAGTCAGTCTGCCAAATACACCGTATCATGTACATGAATACGCCGTATAAACAGATCTAACAATAAAGTTTTAAATGCAGAAAAATAAAGGACTGATAACGTCCAGACATTCAATACACCGTATGGTATGAAGCGTATACGCCGTATTGATGTCTGGGAAGACAAACTCGATAAAAATAAATATAAACAATTCGGGTTGTCTCTCGGGAAGCACTTTTCTTTCAGCTAGTATTTAAGTTAGACTTTTCCTTCAGCTTCCTTTCACTTCATCTCATGCACGCTTATGTGCCCGCGTGTGAGCCATTCTTCTATCTTCGCATCTCGGATATATTCGGGTCCTAAGTTCAAGACCCCCTTGTAGAAACTTTTAAGCTTTTGGTACGGATACGAGATTCCATTCAGCATATCATGCACACTCACCTTTAGTAATGGCTTGATCTTGTTGCATTAAGCATTGGATAGATGTTTAAAACTTAGATGTGATCACGCCATTTGGTAAGTCATGCTATCATTACCATTGTGGATAATGATTAACCCATCAAACCTTCTTGCTTCCACACATGAAGCTTTGCAGAATGGTTCATGTCTTGATCTCGGTAGCCATCCATATTTCCATTACTACAAAATGAGTTACAACAGAAAAAATTTTGACAAAAATAGGTACATTCATAAGAGCTCCAACTACGTTCTTTCCTTTGTATTCAACTTTGTCCTTCATTATAGAATTGTAGAACTTCATAGACATCACATTAACGGACAAAATTAGGAAAAAAATTAGCATTTACATGCTCGAAACCTATCATGCATGAAAATCTCAAGTTGTAGGCACAATCAATATGTATTTTTTGGTCAAAGTCATAAAAACTAGGGTATTCGTCAAAACTTTCATTATTCCTAGTCTTGATTATGTCAATCATGGGCCCATCAATTACCTCACATACCTCAACGGTGGGCATCAAATCATCAACTTGATCTCTCCAAAGTTCTAATGGTACATTAAGATCGTTTAATTCGATGTAATCTTCATATAAAGGGTCTAACGATGTATTTAACACCAAAGTCTCTCCCATTAGCCTAGCTTCTAAATCAAGTTCCATATGTTCTCTCAAACTTTACATGTAGGCCCTCTTAATCACACTGCTAATAGGTTTCATACTTTTAAAAATAATTTTCTCATCCCCTACACTCAAAGTAATCTTTCTTTTGAACACATCAATCTTAGTATGGGCGGTAGACAAAAATGGTCATTCGAGGATCAAGGGCACTTTGACATCCTTGGGCATATCTAGTATTATGAAGTCTACGGGGAAAACAAACTTACCAATCTATACTAGTACATTCTTAGCTATTCCCTTTGGGTGTTTTACTATTTTATCTGCTAATTCAACTATTAACTTAGTGTGAGCTAATTCACCTAAACCTAGATTGAGGTAGGTCGAAAGAGGCATTACACTTACGCTAGCTCCTAATTTAGCGAGAGTATTCTTAAAGCAAACATTATTAATATAGCAAGGTAAAGTAAAACTTCATGGGTCTTTCTCCTTTCGAGGTAGGGAGTCGTCGACACAGGTATCTCCATAAGAGTAGGCGTCCAAGCATTGTAATCCATACGATCCCTTCTTCTTATCACAATAATAATCATTCAAACAACTTAGAATCGAAATAGTCATTCGTCTTGATTCGAACATCAGCTTGTTGTTCTGTTGGGCCGATACGGCGTATTAGGATGATCCGATACGGCGTATCTGTGTCATATCAACTTCAACAGTAGTCGAGATCGACTTGACATGATCCCTCGAGTTTGTTTCAGTGGAGTTGGGTAAACTTCCAAATCCTCTTTTCGGTAGTACCTTGCTCATTTGCCCGATTTGAATCTCCAAAGTTTTAATTAAAGCTTCTTTGGTTCCTGACGGCAGCGTCGGTGGAAGCTCTAATTTCCTTGATCAAGTTAGAGTTTTCTTCATGTCTATTTACTGATTCACTCATAAAATTTCTCAGTGATTCTTCCATTGATTGTCTTCGTTCTCGATATGAAGGATTTGCATTATTTCTTTGGTAGAATCCCGGAGCTGTTGCTCTATATTGCCCTCCTTGTTGGAAGGGTGCACAAAACTGAGTATAATAGGCTTCTTCAAGGGTTTTACCTTCTTCTTTGAGTGGACAGTCTTTGGTGTAGTGGGGTCCTTTACATTGCTCACATCCCACTTGAGCAGCATAAACCTTTTCATTCACCTTCTTGATTTCTCTTCCAAGATTGTTAAGTTGTGCTTGAATTGCAGCTAATCCATTAGAAGTTTCAGTACTTCTTGTCCTAGATGTTCCATTGTGCCATTTTAAGAATATTCTGCCATCTCTTGGATGGCTACTTTTGCATCGGCAGCTGTCTTAGTTGGTATGGCACCTTTTGAATCAAGAATTTGTCTAGTTGGAACATCCAATCCATTGTAAAACAAGATCACCTCCTGCATCTCCGTCAAGTAGTGTTGAGGGCACTTCATCAAGAGTTCTTTAAATCTATCCCATGCTTAGTAAAGGGTTTCATCAGGTTCTTGATGAACGTTGTTAATCTCCTCTATTTTCTTTAAAGTTCGAGCAGGTGGGCAATACTTGCTTAGAAATTTTGTCTTTAGATATTCCCAAGTTTTAATTGAACCAGATGGTTTGTTTCTTAGCCAACGACTCGCGGCTCCAGTTAGGGACATAGGGAAGACTCGAAGCATTATTTAATCTTGATATTATGAACATGGAATAAGTCAACAATATCTAGAACTTTTTCTATGTGTTCGTTTTCATCTTCATGATCCGAACCGTTGAAGGTGTTGTCTCGTAGTTCCTTAAGAAATTGGCCTTTTAGTTCAAAGTGATCTTTGTCATCGATTTTAGGCCTAGCAATGCCCGATCCATAGTCAGCTTGGGTTTGCTCATGTATTGTTCCATGGTTTCCGCCATTGTTTCCGCAACTTCTTCCTCGGATTTCTCTTCTAGATCAAAAAATAGATTGTATTTAGGCGATCTTGATTCGTCAACACTTAGTGTCTTGAAAAGCTTCCTAGATGATCAAACTTCTCGTTCTGGATCCTTGAAGGGCGTCAATAGTTCCTTTGTTGAACTCCTTTTCATGCACTACCTAAAACAGAGGATAAACAATCAGTAGGATAGGCTCAGAAGAGAGGAAACACAGAAATACGGAAATCGAATGCGAAAAATCAGCTTATGTTACTGTATTAGACGATCCATACGCCGTATTGAATTGATCTGAATACGCCGTATCAATATATTGAATGGATACGTTGTATTGGATAAGAAAGTTAGTTGCGCCGTATCAATTGAACTGAATATGCCGTATCAGGTTGTCGACCAAAACAGTGTACAGAAAATAATTAAAACAAACAAACACAAATAAATTAAGAAAACAATTAAAAGCAAATGCACATAATTTTACACTAATCTAAATTACACTAATTAATCTAAATTACACTAATCCTAGGGGTTAGATCTAATGTTAAAAACCAAAATATTAAATAAAAGTCAAGATTAAAATTTCACTCCCCGACAACGGCGCCAAAAACTTGATTGTGTTGTCGTGTAGGTTCTATTTTAGAGTATTCAAGTTTTAAATTTATATTTTGCCGACTTTACCTAAAACAACACTTTAACGGGCAGTGTACCCGCCGGTTACATGGAGTTTTCGTTTAAGTAGGGAGTGTCGATCACTAAGTGCGATAACTAATCTTGTATTTTATTATATTCTGGTTACTAAACTAAGATAATTTTTAACAATGTTAATTCTAATCCTACGTTAAACCTATGTTAAACCAAGATAATCCTAATTCTACGATAAAGGGGGTTTTCAGCCTGATAGACTGCACAGTTTTGTGGTAACTTAGATTAATTTAAGACACAATAACATACAAAGTAGACTAAAATATAGAAGAGCGGTCTAGCAAAATATAAGAAAACTGCATTAGCCATGATTAATCCAATTAGAACGTTGGTTTGTTTATTTAGTGCAATGAATACTTATCTCGAGGCGACATATCATTCTTAAGACTTAGGCGTTACTTCTTCCTAAGACCTTGACACGTAGAATTCTGTCACAATTAAACGCATCCGCATAAAGCATCCTATTTGCTGATTATAATCTATCTTAGGGATTAAAGCAATGGTGATCTTGTTAAACCCTAGCTCATAGAGACTTTCCCACTTACTGCTTAATAGCAATTTATATACTAGTAGTCTACTGGCCAAGTCTTTACCAATTTATTAAGAACGCACTCGTTGATCCCAAGGGTCACCTACCAGTCCAACTAAGCTCACTAATTTAAAGGTAAGGTTGGGTCATTATTTGTGATCCTATTGGTCTAAATATATAAATCACTATATGGAGAGCCATCCCAGCATCTAGCTAACGTGGTCGGTATCACTAGATCCAGTTAAATGATAGGACGCATACAAAAACATGTAAACAAGTATAAGTTGATAAATATAAACAAGCAATCAACAATAAATTAAGCATTCGAGATAAACAAACCAAACATTCAAATCTTCATAATAATGGCTAATACCTAAGGGTATTAGCCCTCAAACGTCATAATCAATACAAGAGTAATAATTCAACTAAGGTAAACTAACCAAGTTAAACGAATGATACCAAAAATCGAACGATTACTAGAGTATAAGAGATTACAATGTTAGGAATTCAGTTTTTAGTGAAGTGACGATCATTATCGATCTCACGAGCCTTAGTAATAGTTAGTCAATTCAATGCAATATCTAAGTAATCTAACCGGGTCGGCTTATAGAAAGTCCAAGGAAAGCCCATAGAAAGCCTGGCCCGGCCCATCCATGCAAGTATATAAACCCTCTCCACACATAGAGAGGTGTTGGTTGAATGCATTTCTCTCATTTCTTATGTGTGTTTTTGGTGTATTCTCACATCCACTCTCTCTCTAGTTTTCTCTCTCTAGTTACTAAGTGTGTGTGAAATTACAATATCCTTCAATTGGTATCAGAGCCATGGTTCTATCTTGGTTCCTTTAGTGGTTTCGTTGTGGTTATTGTGAGCTTATTGGTTCTCCTTATTTATAAGCTAATAATCATTCGGCTTCATTTTTGTTATTAGCTTAATTGGTCAAAAAGTTTAATTTTTTTAACAAACATTACTCGCATCATAACTGATTCGGGATTATAGTTTATCAATTCTCATGTGGGCTTAATACTAGTGGCTTATTATTAATTTTCATTTGGGCTTCAATACTGTTTATGTTAAACTTTTCATTTTGACTTCTCATTTCTTTTCTTAAAACACATCTAGTCGGTCTCATTTCTTTCAATAATAGATTCGGCTTATTGTTTTTTATGTCATTTCTGTAGCTTATTTTGAGCCTATGTAGTCACAGCTTATTTACAAGGTTTTTGGTTTTTAGCTTATTTAGCTTTACAAAGCTTATTCTAAGTTTATTGGGTTGTTGTTTTCGTAACTTATACACGTGGCTTCATAGCTTATTTACAAGCTTATATTTCTGGGCTTATCATCTTTGTGGTTAGTTTATTTTGTGGTCACGTTTTGTAGTACGAAACACAAACAATCACGGCTGAAACGAAGAGAAGAAATAGGTGCGTTCAAGGTGTTTCTGCTATGCCAGAACGACAGACTCTGAGTTATGTGGGTAATTGTTCAACGTGTAATAATCATATAGCAAGGCCGTATACTCAATCAAAGAAGATACAATGTCTCAAGAACTAATGTTGTTAACACAACTTCAGGAAGCAGGGATTCAGTTGAGCAAAGACCAACTTGCAATCTTGACAGATATTGGAGAAAGAATTAATTTTGGCCCAGGTGCTTTCACAGTGACAACTAATGAACTCTTCCAAGAAGATGGAGTTGAGGTATATGATTCAGATTGTGATGACGTACCTAATGCACAACCAAGTTTCATGGCAAATATCTCAAGTTATGGTTCAGATGCTCTCGCTGAGGTACACAATCCAGATAATGTGGATAACAATATGATTAATCAAGGTGTGCAAGTGAAGCCGTCTTATGAACAGTCGACTGTTGTGAACCATTCAGAGACTGAAATAACCAGTGATAGCAATATCATTCCTTGTTCTCAGTATGTGACAGAATCACAACAGACAGCTGTTCAGAATTATAACTCATCTGCACAACAAGATGCACTAATATTATCTGTGATTGAACAACTAAAAAGCCAAGTAATTAATTGCACCAAGATTAATCTGGACAATAAAAGTGTCAATGATTCTTTAACTGCTGAGCTTGAAAGATATTTAAAGTTTTGAAAGAAGAACAAAATGTTGATTTAAAAAGTAAAGATAACGTTTCAGACTTATGTGAACAGTCTGTAGAGATTGATCGTCTTAAACAAACTCTTCTTGAACAGTCAAAAGAAAAGGAATCTTTAATGCAAACAGTTACTCTTCTCAAAAATGATTTTTAAGAAAGAAGAATCTCAAAACATTGATAGAGAAATTGATTTAGAAAAGAAGATCAAACAGCTGGATAATATTGTTTTTAAAAGAGATGAATCAGCACAAACTGTACACATGTTGACGAAACCTTAGTTTTTCTATGATCATACCACTAAACAAGCTCTTGGTTTTCAAAATCATTTCTATCTAAAGAAAGCTCAGCAGTTAGAACCAAAGCTCTATGATGGTAATGTCATTAAAAACACTAGTACTATTGTGATTCCTGACTCCGAAGAGACCCTTATGCTTGCGGAAGACAGTTGTTCAAAAATGCTTTTAAAACAACAGGATTCAATGATGTTAGAAAAGAAAGTTAATACTACACCAGTTGATTATGCTGCTCTTAACTAACTTTCTTAAGATTTTGAAAAACGATTTGTCTCACAAACTGAATTGTCTACTAAATAAGCCTTTTAGTCTCAGAATTCTATGAATTCTTCAGATCCTAGTCCTTCTTGTAGACCCACTAAAGTTAAGGTTCCAAAAGAACTTCCTAAAGTCAGCATGGTTAATACGAGTTTGAAGAAACTTAAACACAATCTTGCTGGCTTTGACGTGGTTGTCAAAGAAAGAACCACGGCCACGACCACAGCCATCATTGAGGGCTCGTGGGGGTTTGAACATACAAAAGCTTGTTTTAGGGATGAAATACTTCCATTTGTAAAAGTTCTGAAGGACTTATTCAATACATTCGATCAATATTTTGAATTAAATGAATTGAAAGCTCAATCGCAAGAGAAAGACACGGTCATAAAAAAGTTGAAAGAGAGAATTAAATCTTTAAGTGGAAATATGAATGAGGATAAGGTCAAAAAAGACATAGAAGAGATTACGAACGACTCTTGGAACAAGTCATCAACAAAGATATAGTGAACATAATTATGAATTCTTATGTGGATAATACTTATGTGAATTTACAATGAATGTGGAAAAAAACTCAAACCGAGACTGAAGCTCTCACAATAAAGATCTCATAGAAAAAGAGACATACATAAATTGTATCAGAAGTTTTACCACTCTTGAAAATATTGCAATACTCTTTATAAAGTTGATACTCACCTTAATCAGGAAATTTTTCAAAGGGAAAATTCGTGTACAAATTAAAGTGCTAAAAGTTATGATCAATTATTTTGAATAAATGAATTGAAATAGCTCAATCGCAAGAGAAAGCGACACGACATAAAAAAGTTGAAAAGAGAATTAAAATCTTTAAGTTGGAAATATGAATGAGGACAAAGGTCAAAAAAGACATAGAAGAGATGAAACGATAAATATTTAATTGGACATATGGTGTCAAGCATTAGCTGAGTAATGAACATTTAAAACAAACCTACAAGCAAACTTTATGACTCGATCAACCAACCACGTATTCGATCAAAATAACAATGTTTACGAGATAAAAACACTTTTTCGGGGGTCCTTGGTTGATCAATACACTAAACAAAGGATAGAATCATGGTGTAGTTTTAGTGTGAGAAGTAGAGATGGGATGAAACACAAAAAGGTGGAATATTAGATTGAAAAGGAAAAATAGGAAAAATTAACATCCCTCGCACGCCCCATCATGAGAGCCATGAGGGGTATATTAACAAGAAACAAAAAAGCTAACTATTCCACAGTTTCCGATAAATGACCCCTGAGAGGCTGTATAGCAGTGTCCAATAACTAGTTCCAATTCACGTGTAAGACGCCAGCTTCACAAAAAGTGAGGCTAACAATCGTCCCTCCAAGATGGCGTCATACATGATTGGTTACAATTTCCCTACAGAAAAATAAAGGAAAAATGATAAGAGAGAAGTCCAGTATTCTTGAGAATATCTTTGACGATCACTTGAATACCCCAGCTTTATTTCTTCAGCTTGTCGACGGTACAACATCAGCATGCGCCGAGGATTGACATAGAAGTTTTTCTCTACCAAACCCTAGGATGTTGATTGGATTTTTGCACTATAACATCCTGACATTACGTCAAAAACTTTCTTGCATACGCGGTCTGGACATCACGAAGTTCTGAATTAAGCTGGCATGTCTTGAGAACCTCATATTCTTTGCACTTCAGGTCCGATGTTGAAAGTTTATCAAGAATCTTCTGCATCTCATTTGTCATCCTTGAAGTTCTCTTATCCAATACTTCGGCTTTGGATATGAATTATGCTCCGACCTCTACAGTCTCGGCCTCCCAAACAGGACAACCCTTATACTGATAAGAATTAAATACACCGGATTCTTAAAGGAGGGATGATATCACACAACATCGTCTCACTACATGCCATCCCAGTCTTGAATGACAATTCGCCCAAGGTACACATTTATCCCTTTAACCGAAGTCGAAACCGTAACACCAAAGTAACAAGTTAAAGCACTAATCATCTCTGCGGACTAACCTCCGGCCAATTTTATAAAGCGCCAATCAAGTGAACTTGTTTGTGCTCCTTGATGATGTACATTTTCTCCCCTCCAGAAAGTGAAGATATGATTGCGATAATTAACCAAGTCCACTTAAGTCCCCGAGTGTACGCAATTTCCCTCTATGTAGTTCGAAACGGTAACATCAAAACGGTAACATAAAAAATCAACTAAGTACCGAATGTACACATTTCTCTCTTTTCCTCCCCCAGGATGAATGACTAACTACTGAGGAATCATCCTACACATGGTACATCATATGCCAACTGGAACATGCTTACTTAGCCGACATTAACCCTGATTGCATAAGCAATGCTCTGTGAGAAAGATGGTCGGTACTCTCTTACAAATCACTCTTGTCATTCCCGGACACTAAATCCATCCCCCATATCTATTTCCTGGGTTAGGCTATTACAGATGACCCACAGATAGGGACAACCCGAGAAACAAACCCGAGAATGGAAGCAAAATCACCGCTTTGTGACTTAATCTTGTCATCCGCGTGACGAAGAACAGTGCAGAGGCAAATCTCTAAGTACCATATACTCACCCACCCCAAAGTAGTATAGAAAATACAACCCCTCTTGAAAAACTCCTTACAACTATGTAGACACTGAGTGACTACAATTAACTCCTTAAAGAGGAAAGCTATAACCCGAGATACTACAATGAACCCTTACAAAATTCGAGTAGTAACTAGATACACAAAGTCTTCAATCCAACCCGACATAAGCCCGAACAAGTCATCTTTCCGTTGTGAGAACAGAGAAAAAACAAGACGAAATAAGTACACTACCCCGTAACAATTAGTACTTTCAATCCTAAATAAGTAACATCGAACAAACCACCGTGGTCATTAAAATTCAATATAGCTATTTTTTCTTACATATGCTCCGTCAACCATAACAACAATCAAAAACCCACTGAAGGTTGAATGGATATACTGTTCGAAGCTATTATGATGATTATAATGGCGAACAACCGTCATCTGCTTCCAAGAACTGCCCATTGGCTGCTCACAAGCACCTCGAATACATCAGACGCCCAATGGCAACTACAAAAACAGCACAAACAACACCCAACACCAACAAATCAGCTCTAAAGCTACAAATTTTCCAAATAATTCTTCACAGGATGTTGACGAGCTCGAAAACACAACAACATGTTCAGCATCACCCGCAACAATTGCTGATCAATGTTCCAAATGATATGTTTCAATTGAAACTAACTTTTGTAAATCCCTTAGCTACCCATCACAGTGAAGCTTGAATCGCATCCTCACAATATGTGGATCCCTAGAACATGCATACGTATTTACCAACCTATACCCTCATGAAATTCAATGGACTAAGGATCAACTCTAAACAAGTGATCGGAGAACCCTCCGACCAGTTTTTAGGACAAGGAATCACTGCAGATCCGTTATGGTGAGAGATGGCAAGTACGCCTTAACGGAAAGCACTGTGGAACTAAAGAATGTCAACGAGGCAATGACCGACTCCTGTAAACATGTAGATATCCAATGCAAGAAGACTTCTTCATTTAAAAAGGCTTGTGTAATGGATGGTTTAGTATCTCTTTTATCCGTATAAAACAGAAAACCTACGTTTAAAAGTTATTCAAAAAAAAGCATGATGAAGAGAACACGGTCAATATCCCAAAACAAGACTCGTCTGTTGTGCAGGGTACCGAGCCCAAAGGGAGAAGGAATAGATTTTTGAAGAATCCTTCGCTCCTGTTGCTAGAATGAGCTATCAGAGAATAAAATATGGCATAATGCTGCACACTAATCGTTTCTTGTTTTCAAATGGACGTGAAAACTAGTATTTCTTTGCATGGTGAACGCTAAAAGAAGAACTCGTACGAGTGTTAACCTGAAGGTTCATCGATGTTGATCATCCAGCCATGACTACAAGTAAAGAATGCACTATAAGGGGTTAAAGTAAGCACCAATGGCATGGTACTATGAATTGTCAACGTTTCCTCCTACAGAATCACTTCTTCAAAGGCACAATAGATCCAACGTGTGGTTTATAAGATCGTCTTCAACGATGACATCATAGTGGTGACAAAGTCTACGGTTATGATATTTATCTTTGTTCTACACACCCAAGGTATACCCTAACTATTTTCTGACCTCATGATAAAGCCGACTTCGAAATGTCGATGAAAGAGGAATGACTTTTCCTTGGTTTTACAGTTTACCAATCCCCCCGAGGCATCTTATAAACCAGTCTAACTACAGTTAGAAATCAAAAGAAAATATGGAATGGAAGCATGTGAGTCCCCGATGGTACTGACTGCCAATGAGAGTCATCCAAACGACAAAGCTTGACCTTGAACAAAATGGTCCCCCAGTCAGATGCAACAAAAAATCGAAGCATGAATGTGCCCTAAAGTATCTACGTCTAGTAGACCGGATCATTGTACAGATGCAACTTGTTTATGTTAGCCTCGGTACCAGGCTAAGCCAACCGAGAAGCTCCTCAAGGAGGTTTAAAAGGAACTTTACATTATCACCGGGGAACCGATAATACTGGACTTTGGTATATGAAGGATACCTGGTATATGAATCTAACCAGATTTTCAGATGCTGACAATGGCGGGGATGTACACAACCTACAGAGAACTTCCGGTGGAGCTCAATCTTATGCGAAAAGTTGGTTTAGCTGGTCTCAAAGAAACAAGACTATATTTGCTTTGTCTGACCGCGAGCAAAAATGTGTGTCTCTATCCGCATTTGCTGAGCCCAAGTCCTTTGGATGCGGACACAGTTTAACGGACCTATGGCTTTCACTTCAACAAGATTCCAATCTTCAGTGATCGAAACAGCATAGCCATATCCTGCAACCACGTCCAACATTCAAAAAAAAACACAATAATAGCTGTCCGTGTCCATTTCATAAAGGAACCACGTGAAATGGGTACAATTGAACTTGTATTTTGGTCAGACGGACTAACCACACTGGCCGACCTCTATCACCTAAAGCTCTTCCATGTAGACCGATACAAACTATTTGGAATTTTAAGATCAATGGCATCTTTTTCTTGCTTAACTTTCTCAAACTTTGTTTTAAGCGTATTAATTTCATATTGTTTGATTCCTACTTCTCTTTTAAGGACAACAACTTCTTCACTAAAAAGAACCTCATTCTTCCTATATGTGACAAGTTGTGCCTCAACAGTATCTAGTCGTCTTTTATAAGTGATTGCCTTAAATTTAGTTTCATGGTTTCTAGCAACCAAATCATCATATTGTTTCTTAAGAGTTTCATAGTTTTTCAGACACGATATAGTACAAGGTTTATCATTGTGTACCTCTGAGTCTAAAAAGGCCATTTGTTCCTTGTGAGTAAAGGTTTCTTCTGGATAGTTTCTTCTAGATTAAAGTTTCAGAACACAGGCTCTGATACCACTTTTTGATCCCAATCCTAGATCGATTCTTTACCTTGTAAAGAGTATGTTACCTTGGATAAATCCAAAATAACAATAGTAGAAACTTTGTGTGTATACTAAAGAGTATGTGGAATCTACTCTTTAATACTCTGAAGAAAACTAATGTAACAATGATTATATATGAACAATGATATAACCAAAAAGCTCCAATATTATCAAGATTAATAATACGAGTACTCTGTGTAGTACTAGGGTTTACAACCTTGAAGCTATTACAATGAGATATTGTGTAGGTATGTGTATGATAATGAGATGAATGAGATGATCAACTAGATGCCTTAGGATCTCCTTTTATACATTAAGGAGTCCTAATGGGCTTACAATACTTTACTAAATATTTAGTCAAATATATTAAATACAATAACTAAGTATTTAATACTTTCCTAAGTATTTAGTCAAATTCTCAATCAGCATTAATCTTTTCAATCATCATTAACTTCAGTCTTCTGTTTGACTAATCATCATTAACTTTAGTCAATTAGCATTAAGTTATGCCTAACAGCATTAACTTGTACTAACAACATTAACTTTTTCATCAGCAGCAGTAATCTTGAACCAGTAGTAGTAACTTTATAACCAGCAATCTTAAGTCCTTCAACAGTCTTAAGTTAGCACTGACAGTACTAACTTACTCTAGTAGTACTAACTGACTAGTTTAGTACTGACAGTTGTAATCTTGAGCGGTACTAACTATTTTCTTCTAACAGTACTAACTGTTGGCTTGGCAGTACTAACTCTGTAGTGTTTAATTCCCAACACGAAATCCTTCAGATACTTTAGGCCCATGTATATAGGTTTGTATTATGGTACCGTAAGATTCGCTTGATTGTCTTAGGTACCGAAAGATCCGCTTGACCTCTTTGACGTGCTTGATAATGAGCACAAACAAAGGCGACAAAAGTAATATATGGGCGACTGGCTGTTAGATACATGAGCTCTCCAATCATTCAACGATAAGTCGTTTGATCAGTAGGAGTGCCTTGTAAATCAGCATCCAATCTCTTAGTGGCCATATGTGTGCTCATTGAGACACAATCATCCCTACCATGTTTCTTTAAAAGCTCAATTACGTATTGTGACTGACTAATAAATACGCCACGGGATGATTGATGAACTTGAAGTCCTAGAAAAAACTTCAGTTCACCCATCATAGACATCTCAAAGTTATTTTTCATGAGATTTGCAAATCTTTTTGAAAAATTTAGATTTGTAGAACCAAAAATAATGTCGTCGACATATGCTTGAACCAGTAATATGTATCTCCGATGACGTCTTGTGAAAAAATTATGGTCAAAAATACCTTTAGTAAAATGGTGTTCAATCAGGAATGAAGACAGTTTGTCGTACCATGCTTGTGGAGCTTGTTTGAGACCGTATAGAGCTTTTTTCAACCTGTAACATGATCAAGAAAGTCTGGATTAACAAATCCATTAGTTTGGCTAAAATAAACTTCTTCTTTCAATGGCCCATTAAGAAATAAAGCTTTAACATCTATCTGAAAGATAGTGAAGTTTTATGTGCAACATATGCAACGAACATCCTAACGGCTTCAAGACGAGCAACGAGAGCGAATGATTCCTCAAAATCAATGCCTTCTTCCTGCTTGTAACCCTTCGCAACAAGACAATATTTGTTTCAAATAACAAGGTTGTCTGCATCACTTTTATTCTTCTAGATCCATTTGACAGCAATTATATTCTTTCCACCTGGTCTAGAAACTAGTTCCCATACGTCTAGTCTCTCAAATTGATGCAGCTCATCTTAAATTGATCTGACATTGCTTCTTTGATGTTCTTTGGTTCGAGGGTGCTGATGGTTAATGCATACATGCATAATTTAGAATCAGTCTGAAATCTATTTTGAGTCATCATAGGTTTGGATGGCTCACCAATTACTTGTTCCAAAGGATGGGCTTTTGTCTAAACATGTGTTAAGGGTTGTACTTGGTGGAACTCATGTATATTTGATGGGTCTAGAGCTATTGTTGATGACCCGGCTTCTTTAAAGTTTGGATCATCATATGGAACAAATACTGTATTACCATCAAAATCTACAGAATCTTCTTGATTGAATTCATCAGCATTGTTTAGTAAGATTAGATAAGTTTGTTCTTCGGATGTAGTTACAATAGGAGGAGCCTCTTGTGCTTCAACGATGATTGAAGATGTCGAAGGTGAGTCTTTATTATTGTGAACTTGTTGTGCAGCGGAATTGATGGACAACTCAGAAGATATCTTGTCAAAGTATTCTTCATACATTGGCCCAAACAAATTAACCAAATCCTCTTTAGACGGAGTATTCATGGATTCTTCTGATGAAAATCATTGATGAATGTTGGGAATTAAAAGTCTTTACCCTTAGTACTGCCAAGAGTAAAAGTTTGTATTGCTCAGATTATAACTACCAGTACTAACTGATTAGTATTGCTAGTGTAAAAGTTAGTACTGCCAGTACTAACTTAATACTGCTGAAGAGAACTTAATACTGCTAAAGACTTAAGACTGCTAGAAGAAGATAATGACTGCATGAAGATAGAGACGTGTGAAGAGATATGTATAGACTTATTCAAAGTGTATATCCTATAAATTTAGAAAGATATGTATATGATTATAATTATAGAAGATCTTGAGTATCTTCAAATATTTGTAGTTATCTTATAAAGGACTCCTTAGTGTATAAAAAGAGATCCTATGTTATGGTTATCATATATATTATATTTTTATAAATAAAAAGTGTGTGCTACCTTCATTAATATAGGCTAGATCCATTTTTACAATTGATAATATTTGTGTTTTTCTTAAAAACAAACATGGTGGGGAAAACACATTCCCATCCAAAATAAGATGGAAATAACATCACCCAAATTTGCACTAGGGAGAATTGGGAGGGAGAATCAATTCTCCCCTTAGAAATGTTTTCATTTCCATTTCTTTAGGATTATTTCTCCCAACCAAACATGCCTTTAGTTATATGCAAGAGGTAAAAGTTTGTTATGCTAGATTATTACTATAGTACTAATGATTAGTTGACTAGTTGTTAAAGTTAGTACTGACAGTACTAAACTTAGTACTGCTGAATGAGAACTTAAATTACTGCTAAAAGATTTAAGATCTGCCTAGAAGAAGATAATGACTGCATGAAGATTGAGACGTGTGTAAGAGATATGTATAGATTATTCACAAGTGTTTTTCTATTTAATATGAAGAAGATATGTATTTGTTATAAATATAGTAGATCTTGTTTACTCTCAAATATTTATTAGTTATCTTATAAAGGACTCCTTAGTGTATAAAAAGAGATCCTATGTTATGGTTATCAAAAGATATTCATACTTTTGCATGCACATAGCTTCAAGGTTGTAAACCCTAGTACTAGACAGAGTACTCGTATTATTCATCATAATAATATTGAAGCTTTTTGGTTATATCATTATTCATTCAAGTTTACTCTTTCATTAATATTTCTTCTAAGTACTAAAGAGTAGATTCCGCATACTCTTTAGTATTCACAAAGTTTCTACCATTGTTGTTTTGAATTTATTCAAAGTAACATAATCTTTATAAGCTAAAGAATAGATCTTAAGTTGGGATCAACAAGTGGTATCAGAGCTTGTATTCTGAAACTTTGATCTAGAAGAAACAAACAAGAAGAACTCTTTATTCACACAAAGAGATGGATCTAGAAACTGCCCAAAGTAATGTTATTGCAAAGTTGCCCATTATCAAACAAGGTAAATATGAGATGTGGAGATTAAGAATAGAGTAATACTTTCAAGTTCAAGACTATGCTCTATGGGATGTCATAGAGAATGGTAACTCTTTCAAACCAACAGCACGAACAACAACAAATGCTGATGGTACTTTTACTTCAATGATAACAGGTCATGTTACTACTAAAGATAAGGCCCAAAAGAATAATTATGTAAAAGCAAGAAGTATGTTGCTGATGGCACTTCCCAATGAACATTAATTAACATTCAATAAATACAGGGATGCTAAGACATTGTTTGATGCCATACAAACAATATTTGGTGGCAATGATTGTTGGGAATTCACTTTTACGTGACGACATTACAGAATTACCATAGTTTATCATAGTCACATACGCGAGGACTAGAATAGGCAACTATGTATAGTTTAGAGGCGTATGGGCTATAAATACCCCTCTATGGCTTCCATAGAGGGGTTGAGTCATTTGGCATTTGTCAAGTCATTTGTATCCATCATCCATTTTCCATCAAATATCACAAGTCCATCTTCCATCTCACTACTCTCTCTCACTAAAATGGCTATCATGTGGTTTGACTCACCAAGACCACCGGATCATAGTTTTAGTGAATCTTTCAATTGGTATCAGAGCCATGGCAACATACTCTTGGGTCGGGTTTATCTTTATGGTCCGTTTGGTCTTGTCACACTTTCAGATATGTCGTTGTATTTTTCGGGTCTTAACAGCTTATAAACAGTTTATTTTAAGCTTATTTTGTTGAAGTTTTTCTGTGTTTCATTTTCATAAAAACTTAACAAAGTCTGGTCATTTTTTATAGCTTATTTCGTCTTGGTTTGTGAGCTTATTTCAAAGTTTTGTTGTGGCTTGTTTCTGGGTAAAGTTACATAACAGACAAAACCACCGATCTAGTTAAAGAACCGAACGAGTAATTCATTACGTGAGGAACCGAACAAGTATTATCTTGAAGCCGAACGAGTCACTTGGTTGAAGCAACCGAACGAGCAAAATCATGGGGAACCGAACTAGTAAGTTTATGTGGATCGAACGAGTGATTCTCAATGTGGACCGAACGAGTTTCATGTGTGTGGATCGAACGAGTGATTCTCAATGTGGACCGAACGAGCTTCATGTGTGTGGATCGAACGAGTGATTCTCACTGTGGACCGAACGAGCTTCATGTGTGTGGATCGAACGAGTGTATGTTTATAAGAGCCGAACGAGTATAAGTTTATAAGAGCCGAACGAGCTATTTTAATGAGGACCGATCGAGTCATTATTAATGAGAACCGAACGAGTATATAACTTGTGAATCGAACAAGCTGATATAAGAATGAACCGATCGAGTCCTCTTTTCTACAATCGATCGAGTGGAACCGAAGGAGAAGAACCGAACGAGTCCAAGTTCTTCAAAAGAGCCGAACTAGTCATGTTTATATAAGGACCGGAACAAGACTCAAACCGAGTCAACTCGGTAATTACCGAGTTGACCCGGTCAACTCAACTGAGTCTTTGCCTATGACAGAAAGGTAGAAGGAGAACAAGACTCGAATCAAACAACAACAAACCATAAACAACATCAATATCAACAGCCTACACCCTCATCACAATTACAATTTCAACAAATCCGACTCGATCTACCTACCTCATCGTCACATTTAACACCAACTCCACCATCTCCAATCAACAAAACTCAAAACAGAATAAAAGAACTCGATCTCAGATTCTTTCGTGTTGTGTTGTACGAACAATATTATGATCTTCTAAAGATCAAATCACACAAAAAGACTCATCATGGATCTGTGAGAATTAATACTCTCTTTTATTTTCGAAAATTAAGAACGAATGATAACAAATTTGTTTCATTCCTTCTTTGTTTCGTTCACACTAACTTGAAACAAAATTAGAACCTACCCGAGACCACATTTCAAGGATCTTGAAGCCATGTTCTTGTATGCCTAGTATAATCAAATGAAGACACGAAAGGGTGTTTGTTTGGTGTTAAAGCTGTGATAGGGCACAACAAACAATAGCAGATTCGATCTTCTTGTATGATTGTGATTTGTATGGCTTGGGATGCGTTTTGATTATCTGTCTTCAGATGGAAGTTTCGAGTATAGTAAGTTGTTGACTGCTTTTGGGAGATTGATGAGATTTGGTGGAGGGCGTATCTAGAGAGATATGTTGTAGGCGTATAGTATGAAAATTGTGTGTGATTAGGGTTGCCAAAAATTAGGGTCTAGTATATATCTTAAGATATTGGCGGGCCGGATTATAAATTTGGCTATTGGGCCGGTGAACACTCAAGAAAAGGGATGACCACAATTTTCGTGTATTACACAAATTTTGGGAATTTTGGTTCGTCACTAGTCACTACACAATGTTAAATGGGCCGGTTTTATAAGTTGTTGATGGGCTGCGTTTGTTTGTCTTTGATGGGCTGAGTTTATGATGGACCCGGGTACAACGATTTGAGTATTAAATGTTTCATATTAAAACTAAATTTAGCTAAATGACTCACTTGGGATGATTTTTGCTATATTTAGCTGTTAATGATTACATTTGTACTTCATGATGACAAAGTGACAATGTGAAGAGATCGAGATCAAGTTGGATAAAGAATCATGAAACTTAAAGGCTAGATTTGGAATTAGTTTTATACGTGACTACGGAGTTGATCGAGTATCACTTATTTGAAATTGAAGTGGCATTTTACGTTGGTGTGTTCTTATTTTATCTTGAAGTCGAGGTTGGCTGGATGCATGACTTTCAATGATAACTTGCTCGAACTTAATTTAAGTTGAAGACTTAGTTTATCTAGTTTCCAACAGAGAGAGAAAGAGAGAGAGAGAGAGAGAGAGAGAGAGAAGGAGAGAGAGATATAGAGATAGGGGAGAGAGGGGAGAGAGAGAGAGAGAGAGAGAGA
>BQNB010010877.1:4469-23298 GCA_026074375.1 Tanacetum coccineum
AACACCCCGCAGCAAAGCGCGGGTGTAAAACCTTGTTAAAAGAAAAGGTTGCTTTTGTTTTCTTAATTGATGGTGTGTGACTAGGAATAAAAGTGTTGGACGTGAGTACATATTTCGACCAATATGAGTTGTATATGAAAATGGTAACCATCTAGTATTTTGACAATTATTAAAACAGTGGTGTTAGGTATTAGGGGTGTGCATGAAACCGAAAAACCAAACCTAAACCGAAAAAAACCGAAGAACCGAAACCTAAAAAACCGAAACCGATTGAAAAACCGATGGTTCGGTTTTCTGATTTTGGAAAAACCGAAGTTTTTGGTTCGGTTTGGTTTTAGCATTAAAATAAAACCGATATAAACCGAACCGATCTTTCTAAGGAACAATGAATATGCTCCGCTAGATTAACTATATCATGTCGAGTAACTACTCTTTGTTTCATGTACTTCTTGTCCATGCCATTTATGACACATAATAAGTTCTTTTCTATGAGTTCTTTATGTTTATTAGGTTTTTATCGTTGTTATTGTGTTGCTTTATAACACATAAATAATTTTTTAAGGGTTTTATATGGTCATTTGTTTCTTATTATCATTGTTGTGTCTTTGGTTTTTCTTATTTGGATTGTTTCTTTAAAGCTTTGAAGGTGTTGGTTTATGGTATATTCCAAATCGACTTTGCAAAAGCAAAGCTCGATAAGTCGTATAGAAACCGAAAAACCAAACCGAAAATAAACCGACAACCGAAAAACCAAACCGACACAAAACCGAAACCGAATGGTTTCTAAAAATCAAAAACCGAAATTTTTCGGTTCGGTTTCGGTTTTATACAAAAACCGAACCAAACCGAACCATGCTCACCCCTAGTGTTTAGCGTAAAAGCTTAAAATATAAATTAAATGGTATATTTTAATAAAAACGTGCAAAATAGTTAAAAATGAGGCGAGTAAAACTCAAGTCCTAACATGACCGTGTAAGTTAAACCCAAGATTGGCTTAATCAATTGCGAACCGTTTATAGTTTGATCTCCACAAATAATGATAAATGTAAACACAAGCATCCACAAATGAAATCCAAACTCATACCAACTCTATAAAATATGCAACTATCACACTCAAATTCACCAACTTGTCAACACGACATTGTTTTACAAATTAAAAGACTCTTAAAGTCGTCTTCATACTAATAGAAGTGCCTTTGAGAGAAGTTAACCAAACAATAAAATCATTCCCGCAAGCAACATCTTTTACATCCGTTATAAGACATTGTACCGGAGATAACTCAACTTCTGCATAAGCAAACTAAGTAAACAATTGTTAGCACAAAGAAACAGTTGATGCCAAAATTAAGTTTTCAATTTACTTCATTTAATATCATCTTTACAATTGTTAGAATGTCACTCACCATTTTTAATTGAGCCCGTACCAAGTTGTCCATGCTTGTTCCAACCAAAAGAAAAAGAGCAGCCATCTTCGGTTTGCACAACAGTATGGCCTCCGCTTCCTGCTTTAACTACTTTATATCTGTGAACACAACAACCAATATTAGCATGGACTCATAGACATCCATGTGACTAAGCCTACTAAAATTAAGTTGTAACTTTTGTGTTTGTGCATGTGTTTTGGCCGGTTTTGTAGGCATTGGATTAGATTAAATCATTTATTTTTTGGCAATCTTTTCATCTTCCTCTCAATTCACAACCGAATATGTATATTGAAGTCATTAAAATTTCATAAGCAAAAATATTAAACAACGATAAATTTCATTAATAATATGACTTTTGTAATTCCTTATAATAACTCTTAATTAAGTTTTTAAATCATTAAGACTCCATATTAAATTTAGTGTACTCAATCTTTATATATACGAGGCTTGTCGACACCCGTGCGTTGCACCGGGCTTAGTCTGTGGGCGAAATTATTTGTTGAGCTACTTGCTAATAAATGTAAAAAGAGTTGGACTCTGACCCTAAACATTCCTTGTGAGCGATCCTTGCCACCCCGAAATTAGCAATCTTGGATTCAAAATCCTTATCAAAAGTATACGTATCTAACTTTTGTTTGTTTAAACAGTTGTTTAGATTTCGAAATTAGTAATGAAAGCAAAGAAGAAGAATATTTTAAAGCGACTAAAAAAGTTCCTCAATGATAGTGATACATACCTGAAGCTTGTTAGCGATTCCAATCTTTTGCTTCTTTCTAATAACCACATTATCCGCCGCCTCTCATTTCCTAAATAAAACAAAAAAGAAGAAAAAAGAAAAAAAATTCCAGAATCTCTGCAGGAGGGGGTGTTGCGGTCTGAGGTGCTGGTAGACTAAGAATTGGTTGTGTTGTTGATTTGAGGGAGGCATCTAAGTTCCCCGCCCTTAGATTTTTCGATTAAAACCCTAAAAAAAAAAAAAAAGGGGGGTTTTTCGGTGATCTATGTTCTCTCTATCCTCGACAACATCAAACCCCAACCAAGGGTTTTCAGTGGTCTTATGTTATTCTCTCAATTCGAACAACAAAACCTCAAATTAGGGTTTTCGGTTTTAGGTTTTTACCCTCAACCGAATTCGATTAAACCCTAATTAGGGTTTCCTGATTTTCGGTTCAACATACAAAGGGTTGTTTGGTTTTCGGTTCAAGTAAAGAAGCATACACCATCGGTGTTTGGAGCTCGTGAAGTTACGACTAGCATTGTTGCGTACTTGTTCGACGTGTTGTGTATGCAACCATAGAGGTGATAATTTAATCACTCGTTTCAAGATCAAGATTCTCGTTTAATTGACTTTGTCATTAAACAAAGGTTAGTGTTTTCTCTTTATGTATGTGTGTTAATTCTTGATACAAAACTAGATCTATCCGCTGCGTACTCGTAGTAAATGGTTTACCTAGTTGTTAAATCCCAACATTTTACAAAGAATATACGGAGACGTTATAAGTCATAAAAAAGATGTTTCGTTCGAGTTGTAGGAACATTTAGTTGGACGAGGGATGAAAGCTAATGAGACTGAGGCTGTGTGTGAGTTTTCATGTGCTTTTATATTAGGTTGCATTTTTTACTGAAAAGATACTATCATGCAAACTTGTTTAATTGATCATTATTTGCTACATGTTTTGATTGTTTGATAATATGTGAAAGTTATGAAATTTGATATGTTGATATAAAGTAGTGTTATTAAATGTACAAGCAAAGGTATCCGCGCGTTGCTGCGGGCGTTAATTTTTGGCGCGTTGTTGCGGGGTGTTACTTTTTTTTTAATTTCTGCGGGTTTATTTTTCAGGTCTCATGTTTAATAGTTTTTTTTCTTTTTTTATATGGGCTTATGTGTTGGGGCTCGTGTATTGGGCCACATGTTTAAAGGTTTCTTTTTTAAGCTATATGTGCGGGGCATTTTTTTTCTTATTGTATTTTGTGCGGGTTTATTTTTTTGGTCTCATGTTTAATAGTGCGGGTTTATTTTTTCAATATCATGTTTAATAGTTTGTTTTTTTTCCTTATATGAGTTTATGGCCCGCGCGTTATTGCGGAGCGTTAAAATTTTATTTTATTTTTATTATTATTTTTTCATTATTTTTTTTCCGAATTTATTTTTTGGGTCTCATGTTTAATATTTAGTTCTTTTTTTTATATGGGCTTATGTGTTGGGTCTCATTTTTAAAATTATTAGGTATCGAAAATGCTTATGCGGGTATTTTTTTTATATGAGTAAATCGGTACGTTTGTGACAATTTTTTTTCCATATTTTTGTGTGGACAAATTTTATTTATTTATTTATTTAAAAAAATGCCGGCCCAAAGTTGCGGCCCAAAAAACTGGGCCAAAATGGGAGTCCAAAGGACCAGACATTGTAGCTACAGTGCTTTAGAGGAATAGTGGCGTTTCACTCTTATGTGACACTATTCATTTGAGATCTCTAATGAGTATATTAGTAATATGTAGTAACGTGGATATATGCTGAACCGTTGGCATAATGGTAAATGTTCTATGGTAAGAGCAAACAAGGTCAGGTTTGCCACATTAAAATATGGATATATTGTAAGAGCAATCATAGGTCGGGTTTGCCATTTATATAAAGGAAAAGAAATATTGTAAGAGCAAACAAGGTCGGGTTTACCATATAAGAAGATGAAATATTGTAAGAGCGTGGGTTACTTTATTTATAAAGAATATTCTTATATGAATAGTTGGAACTGTTAAACTGAACGGAAATATGAATAGTTGAAACCGTTGAACTGAACGAAATATGAATAGTTGAAACCGTTGAACCGAACGGGTATATGTTAAATCGTTAGAACCGTTGAACGAACGGAAATGTGAATAGTTGATATATATCGTATCGTGATATAAGTTGAATTGTTGGTATTGGAATTGAATAAGAATATGCTGAAATTGAATAACACATGTGATGTTTGAACAAATTGCATTATCATTTTACAAGTTCCTTATTATTGAAAAAATGCTTGATCCTATATATTTTGTTCTGTACGTGAAAACCATGAATTCTCACTGGGCCTTTGGCTTACCCGAAATTCTTTTAAATTTTGCAACCCAGATGGGCTGCTTTAAGAAGCACGAGATTATTTGGGCCTGACTAAGAGGAGACGCTTCCATTGATATGAGGTAAATTAGTGAGTTTAACGCTCTTAAAAATGAGGTGTTATATTGAAGAGAAATGCTAGAACCACAAACAAACTTCCACAAAAAGCTTTACAAAATGATGTGTCATGTAACTTGTTAATGCATGTAAGAGAGAAAATTCAAAAGTAACTTTGGGAATGCCACTAATTAAATGACACATCATTTTGTAAAAGTTTTTGTGGATGTTTGTTTGTGGTTATAGCATTTCTCTATATTGAATAACAAATAAGTTATAGTTTTGTTAAAACCAACCAATGATAAATTATTAAAACCAACCACTGATAATATAGTTTATTAAAACCAACCAATGATAACATAGTTTAATTTGTTTACCTGTTTAAGAAATTCTGATTGTCGAGACGATGACAAAGCTGATAAAAAAAAGAGAATAATTAACGATCGAGGATTAGTTTAAAGATGAGTTCATGGTTGATTAATGTCCAAGTGTCTTACAACTCATGGTTCGACCTGTCATGCAGCCGCCACACCGACCAAGAAATTTATAGATAGAAAAATTAACATTTTTTTAAACGTTTATTCAGTGTAATTTTGAATACATACAAATCTTATGCCATAAAGTTTATATGCTGACGAGATGGACTGATGATGCAAGAATTTAATAATACTTCATATGCTATAACAGTACATCATTTACTATTCCCTCCGTCTTAAATTAATAGTCCCTCTTTTTATATTGGGTTGTCCCAAAAATTTTGTCCTCTCCCAAATATAGTTGTGAGTAATATAGCAAGTTTATCATATTGCCTCTAATGATACTAGAAATTACAAACTTTATTCAAAGCTTTAATTAATTCCATAAAAGTAAAATTGTCATTCTGCAAAAAAGTAAGAGAGAATGCAGTAATGATTATGTTTTCTAAAACTTTGTGTTTTTTGTCGGGGGACAATTAATTTGGGACGGGTGGAGTAGTATAAATAGCACCACTTGTCATCCACTCTACTCATCAACAAACACTCCAATATCTCTCACTCTCATACACATTTCAAAAAGCAAGAAGATGAACAAAGACGTAGAGGTTGGTGGACAAGATCACTACGGTGCTAAAGACTACCAGGACCCTTCACCTGCTGCCCTTTTCGACCCTGAAGAACTCACTAAATGGTCTTTTTACCGAGCCATTATAGCCGAGTTCATTGCCACAATGTTGTTCCTTTACATCACTGTCTTGACTGTCATCGGTTACAGGTCCCAAGTAGACCCTGCCCACAGCACTAACCAGTGTGATGGTGTTGGAATCCTTGGTATTGCATGGGCCTTTGGAGGCATGATTTTTGTTCTTGTTTATTGCACTGCTGGTATCTCGGGAGGACACATTAACCCTGCTGTTACATTCGGGTTGTTTTTGGCTAGGAAAGTGACATTACCAAGGGCATTTATGTACATTGTGGCTCAATGTTTGGGTGCTATTTGTGGTTGTGGTCTTGTTAAGGCTTTCCAAAAGACTTACTATCATAATTATGGTGGTGGTGCTAATGAGCTTGCTGATGGTTACAGTAAAGGCACTGGTTTAGGTGCTGAAATTATCGGTACCTTTGTTCTTGTTTACACCGTCTTCTCGGCCACTGACCCTAAGAGAAATGCACGCGATTCCCATGTCCCTGTAAGTAATACTTATTTATGTTTAATAGAATACTACAAGTCAATTTTTTTATTGTGTTATTTATTTGTGACAAAGTATAACAATTGTTGGAAACACAAAAAGTGTCGGTCACTTCCAAGTTGTAACATGTCTTAGCTCGTAGATTGTGTCATGTTAAGTATAGAAGCTAATCCGGCCCAAGCCCCATGGGAAGCCCATCATAGCCCATGGGCAGGCCATCATGTAACTATATAAGCCCTCTCCTAGCCTTGGAGAGGGGTTGGTTGTTTTCATTTTTCCATTTCCACATAGTAATAACACTTCATCCATTCCATATACTTTCTCTCACTAAACATCACAACCTACATCTCTCTCTCTCTCTTGTTCTTGGTAGATCATTAGATTACATGTTTCTTCAATTGGTATCAAGAGCCATGGAGTGGTGTGTTTAGTTTTTGTGTTTGTCTTGTGATTTGCGTTCAAAATCTTTATAAAGAACAAAATTTTTGATTCAAAATTTTTTGGCGTAAAAACCTTAAAGTTTTCATTTTTATTGTTCCTATAGGGTTAGTAACACTAGTTGTACAAGAATTTTTGCTAAAAACCATTCAAAAATGTGTCTTTTTGAGTTTTGAAAATTTGAGTTTCGTAGTAGTTGGAACCGAACGAGTACAACCGAACAAGAATAGCCGATCTAGTATTTCTTTGACAACCGAACGAGTTGTCTGTTTCAAGAACCGAACTAGCTAAGTTATAGTGGGAACCGAACTAGTTTGTTGTCTGTTGGAACCGAACTAGTTAACCGAACAAGCAGAGCCGAACTAGCGTAGTTGTCTGTTGAAACCGAACTAGTTAACCGAACGAGTTAACCGAACAAGCAGAGCCGAACTAGCTTAGTTGTTTGACAACCGAACTAGATAACCGAACAAGCAGAGCCGAACTAGCGTATTTGTTTGACAACCGAACTAGATAACCGAACAAGCATAGCCGAACCAGCTGAACCGATCTAGTTTAACTCTTTGTCAACCGAACAAGTGGACCGAACTAGTTTGTCCCTTTGTCAACCGAACAAGACAACCGATCTAGGCAATTTCTTTGTCAACCGAACTAGTCAATTCCATTTAAGACACATTAACTCAAAGTTCTAAATTATACGGTTTATTTCTTTGACTTGTAAAATCCCGTGAAACAAACACTTGTTTTCCCGGTTTTGTCGAGAATTGTAAAATCCCGTGTAGTTTCATTTCAAGACTCAACAATCACATAACCAAACACAATTTCTTTCTACCACCGATCGATCAATTTGTAATCTTTTTGATACCACAATGACGACTCTTGCCGATAAGTCACTTCTTTCAGGAGGAGACAACAAACCACCAATGCTTGAAAAACACTTGTATGATTCTTGGAAGAGCCGAATGGAACTGTATATGTTGAATAGACCTCATGGAAGAATGATTCTTGCCTCTGTTGAAAAAGGACCACTCGTTTGGCCTTCAATCACTGTGGATGGAGCAACAAGGCTTAAGGAATATATTGAACTGACTCCCGCTGAAGCCATTCAAGCTGATTGTGACATCAAAGCAATAAACATCATTCTCCAAGGCCTTCCAACTGAAATCTATGCTCTTGTGAGTCAACATCGTGTTGCAAAAGATCTTTGGGAGAAGATTAAACTGCTAATGCAAGGAACGTCGTTAACAAAACAAGAACGAGAATGGTGCAAGTTGTATGTTGATTCGATAAGTTCACTTACAAGAAAGGAGAGATGTTACTGTGAGTTACTACTTGAGGTTCACTCTGGTTACTCAATGATTTTGAACACATTTACAAGATGCCATTTTAGAGCAGTTTTCAAGTAAACACCAAGTTCTTAAAAACACTCTTCCAGATGAATGGAGCAAATTTGTTAATGATGTTAAAAATTTGTGTCAAAGACTTGCACACTACCAATGTGATCAGCTTCATGTTACCTACAAACAACTTGAAAGACATTGCAAAATGAAGTGCGTTTGATCTTGAACGCACCCCAAATCCTCTTGCTTTAAGTTACATCTCACCAATTCAACTCAGACAGGCTTATCAATTCATCTACACACTCACCCACAATCTCTATCTCAACTTCAAGTTTCTACCATATCAGTCTTCACAGTTTGTTAACAAATTTCAAAATCAACAATTCACAAACAATCAATCAACTCTCTTTTCAATTTATCAATCCAAACAAATGGGTATCAATCACTGTTCACCTCAATGTTTATTCTACACAAACCATCAATCCCACAATTAGTATATGGTCCATGTCCTATTCATTAGCAACAACCTGAATTTTCTCTAATCAGACTACATCCAGTCTAGTTGTTCACAGTGTTCCTAGAAAGGACTCCGAGGGGGGTGATTCCTGACTAAAAATAGTTGGTGATTAGACTTGTATTTAAATTAGGTTCTTTCTTCCCCCTTTTTGTTGAAACAAATTGGATTGCAAATGTATGAGAAATGTATGTCGATATTGTCAATGATGGAAAGCTGTGTCCCCCTTGATGAATGATAAATACAAATATGTTAGAAAAACAATGAGATATGCTCCCCCTTGCTTTGTGAGTACCTACAAAGAAAAGTTAGGGGTCCAAGAATGTGAATAGCCTTTGTAGTACCGGCTAGCGATTTTGATTGTCCTATGAAAGGCACCAGTTTGTTAGATAATGGCCGACTCTACTTATAAAAAGTCAAAGTCCACAAATTTTACACATAATTATTGAAGAAGATAACAAATGTCCAATCACAAATGCTTTTTATTCAGGTACAATAACATAAAGGATAATACAACAACATAGGATGATCAAGAGATTCTTAATGAGGATTCCTAATGAATCTACTTAGTTTTATTCTACTACTTAAGTCTCTTTTATTAGATGTTGTGAGTTATGACATTTAGGCGGTCGAGAATGTGGTTGAGAATGAATCTCATTTCTCCTTGGAGGTTGTCGACCAAGACTTGAGTCCTTTGGCAATGTTCACAAAACATCTCATGAGTGAGCAAGGTAAAAGGGTTGTTAGGTCCCAATGGCAGAAGAGGTGGGAGTTGAGATGGTGGAGGAGGCAAGCATTAAGGAGGGAGAGGATGAGGTGTTGGTTCTAACTCCGAAGTTAGCAAGGGATAAGTAGAGTCTATAGGAGGTGGTCCATTTGTCAAACGTTCAATAGTTGCAAAGGATGGTCTAAGAGGTGATGGATTTGTTGTTGATGGTGGAAGATCTCCTAGCACATCTAGTAAAGATGGAGAAGATGGTGGAGTAGAGAACAAGAGTTCAATGGGATCAAGGTTAATAGCTACCGGTGAGGTGAGCTTGGATGGTTGAGTAGGAGCGGGTGGTGGCGTAGTCAATGGAGGAGGAGTTGACTTAGGAGTAAGCAAGTAATTTTCATTGGAGTTAGTTTTTATTGGAGATAGTGGTGGAGAGATTATCGGAGAAGTTGGTGGAGCTAACGTTGGTGTTAGTCACGGTATGGGGAGAGAATGGTTGTAGGAGGAAGAAGAGTTCTTGGTATTGATAAAGCAACATGGCCTAACACTAATTCTTGCGGTTCGTTTTAGATTAGTTTTGTTCTCTTTAGGCATTGTGAAGAAAGGAAGGACACAAGAGGCAGGAGTGAAGAAGAAGGACAAAAATGGTGCACTATTTATAGAAGTAGATTTGAGGTGGACTTAAATGTTTTACTTGTTACTTCAGTTAAAATCTAATGATTAGATTATGGCAAAGGTCAACTTCTATTCTTAGAGCCCAAGTGATGTGACAAGGAGGGAAAACTTGGATTTAAATTTGAAAAATTCGTATATTAATAGCTGAGAACAGGCCTGCCGGTTCTGCCGGTGCTATTCTAAAAAGGGCACCGGTTTGAAGTCTGAATGGCATCGGCCGACGGGCAGACAGGGTTTTTGTAGTAAGATTTTGAGTAAAGTTTTGATATGTTGGAGGTGCAGTTTTTCTCGACTCGAAGACAGAAAAATTTATTTTATTTTGAGAGAAAAACCCTAAGCCTCCTTTTAATGTAGCTACAATGAATGTGTTTGAAACGACATATTGACCATGTGTTTCTTTGTATACGTTCACGAGACAAGTCATACAAAAACGTTTTTATTTGTATTAAACAATGTAGTAAGAGGTAAGAAAATGATTTGACACAAATGAGGAAGTATTTAAGAGAAAGGTTTTAAGCGTTTGGTTCCATTAATCCAAGACCGAGTCGAAGAAGATTGAAAGGTTCTCTTTTAAGTGGTTTGGTTAGAATGTCGGCAATATTGTCTTCGGATGCAACCTTTTCGATAGAGATATTACCCTTTTGAACGTTATCACGGAGAAAATGATGACGGATTTCTATATGTTTAGTGCGAGAGTGAAGAACGGGATTTTTGCTTAAGTCTATGGCTCCTTTATTGTCACAAAGAACAGGTACGTCATTTAACTTAACTTCATAATCTACTAGAGCTTGTTTCATCCATAAGGCTTGTTGACAAGCTTTTCCGGCGGACACGTATTCGGCTTCGGTGGTTGAGATAGCTAAGGCGGTTTGTTTCTTGGACATCCATGAGGTGAGACAACAACCTACGAAGGTACATACACCACTAGTGCTTTTTCGGTCGACATAGTCTCCCGCGTGGTCGGAATCGGCATAGACAATAGTCTCAAGACCGGTTCCCTTGGGATACCATAAGCCTAGGTGAGAAGTACCTTTGATGTAACGGAAGATTCGTTTTACGGCTTCGAGGTGAGAGGTTTTAGGAGCTTCTTGAAAACGAGCGCAAAGACATACACTAAACATGATATCAGGGCGACTAGCGGTTAGATAGAGTAAACTACCAATCATACCATGGTATTTAGTGTATCAAACTTGACATTGAGAGATTCTTCGACTTTCATGGTTTCTTTATTTAGAACTACATAAGCTTTACTATTAGGGGAATATCCTAGGAAAATACCTTCGGTTGATTTAGGGTCGAATTTGGTAAGGTAGTCTTTGGTATTTAAAATGAAACATTTACTACCAAAAACTTTGAAATATTCTAAGTTGGGTTTTCTATCTTTGAAAAGCTCATAAGGAGTTTTTCCGAGGAAAGGTCTAATAAGAATTCTATTTAGAATGTAGGTGGAGGTGTCAACGGCATTGCACCAAAACTTTTGAGGAATTGATTGTTCATTTAGCAATGTTCTACTCATTTCTTGTAAGGTTCTATTCTTACGTTCTACTACCCCATTTGATTGTGGAGTACGTGGAGCCAAAAAATTATGAGTAATGCCATTAGCATCACAAAAAGCTCCGAATTGTACCTCATTATCAAATTCCCGACCATGATCCGTACGTATTGAAATAATGGGGCAACCCTTTTGGTTTTGAATCTTTTTACTTAGGATTTCAAAGTGATCAAAAGCTTCATTTTTATGTTTTAAAAATCTTGTCCAAGTGTATCTTGAATAATCGTCAACGATGACCAAAGTGTAGAAGTTGCCTCCGTAACTTTGGACGACCGACGGACCAAACAAGTCCATATGCAAAAGTTCTAAACATTTAGAAGTAGAAACCATGTTTTTAGCCTTATGACTTTCATGTACTTGTTTTCCAACGTTGCAAGCGTCGCAAAAATGTTTTTCAAAAATTGAGTTTTGTAAGTTTTCTAACAAGTTCTTTAGTGATAGGCGATTGTATATGTCGCATATTGGCGTGACCAATCATCGATGCCATAAGGTGAAGTCTCATCTATAGAAGGTTAGGACAAAGACGTCCTTTTGGTGAGTTAAACATTTTCATAATGTAGAGGCCAATTTTTCATAATTCCTTTCCTAAGGTTATGCCATTTTTAATTATTTTGCTACCGGTTTCACTAAATAGTACATTGCACCTTTTTATTGCAAATTTAACCTATGCTAAGAAGATTAAAGCTAAGATTTTCAACGTGACTAACATCATTGATGGTGAGAGAGTTATGAGAAATTGTACCTTTACCGATGATCTTGCTTTTAGTGTTACTACCAAACAACACGTTACCTCCATCAATAGGTTTATAGGATGAGAAGAGATATTTGTTTCCCGTCATATGTCTAGTACAACCGCTATCTTGAATCCATTTATCCGGGTCAAGTTTAACCTTTTTTCGAACCTGGATACATAAAACAACTCAAGTATTTGGTCCCCAATATCTCTTGGGTCTGTTAGTGTTATGTATACCGTTTGGTTGTCCCATGTATGGAAATAGAGGAAAAGGACTCCATTGATTATACATAGGAGGTTGAAACTGTTGTTCATGTTGTGTCCCATAGTTCCAAACTACTTGGCGATAATCGCTTTTGGGGGTATAGGCTACTAGGTCTCTTATGGGTCGTTTTAGGAGGCGTTTGGATTTTACTTTTTCCATGTCCTTGACCAAGTTTTAGAATTGGTGGTTGTTTGTTACCTTTTGGTGTACATAAAATAGACTTTGTGGTAATTAGAACGGAGTCATTTTGTTTAATTATGTTGGTTTCTAAGTCTTCTTTCTTTTCTGCACTGTCATCAGACAGCCAGTGCTGTTCGTTTGAACTAGCCGGTGCTATTGGTGAATGGCACCAGCAAGCCGGTTCTACAGAGAGCTTTTTAATTTGATCTCCTAGATTTTTAATTTTAGTGTTTCTAGAGGAAGCTATAGTCTCGGTGTATCCTAATCCACACTTGTCTTTTGACGGTTTTTTCATTTCGACCATTTTTTGCAAAGACGAACTACTATACTCGAAACTAGCTAGTTTTAGTTTTAGAGAGTTAACTTCTAATCTAAGTTCATCACAAGCATCACAATTGCTACTAGTTTTCTTTCCTACTTTTTAATATGTCATACCTTGGGTTTTAAGTTTGTTAATGGTCTTTTTGAGTGATTCATTTTTAGCCTTTAGACGTTTGTTTTTGTTAATTATCCTAAGACTAATTTGACCAAGTTTGTCATACTCATTTTGCCTAGATTCGTTATCTAAATATGAACTACTATAGTAAAGATTATCGGATATTACCTCGTTTGAGTGAGCCATGAGACAAATCTCTTCTTTCTTTGAGTCATCTCCACTATCGCTCCAACTTCCGACAACGAATGCCTTTTGTTCACCGGAATAGTTTTTTAGGCAACGTAATGGTGATTGGGATCACCACACATGAAGCATCGTACGATCTTCCTTTTCTCTTCTTGATTTTTCGGAAGTTCTTTTTGTCGTCATAAGGTTGTCGGACAAACTTGCCTCTTCTTCTAAAGAATTTCTTGAAATCCCTTACGGCCATTGCATATTCCTCATCATTGCTATCCGAAGAAGATGTATCATCATCACTCAAGACTTGTTTTGCTTTTAAGTGCGAGGAGATTTGTACTTTTCTTTTTGTTCTGTGAATCTCCAAGGCTCTTCTCAAGAATACTCATTAGGACTTGTGGTTGCCAAAAAGTTCGTTTCTAGAGATAGCTTTGACAAGTCTTTGGATTCCTCTATCGCCATTACCTCTGGTCTTCATTTTTGATGGAAGAAGCTCTTCGAATTTCCTGACATGGGTTACGACTGAAAAAGATTCATCAAGTGCTTTAAAGAGATGTAATGATTTGGTATTAAAATCTAGAAAAGGCAAATCTATGGTTTCATCGTCGGTTAATTGAAAATTCCTCTATTTTTGAACAAAAAGGTCTATTTTTTTATTTCTTTACTGTTTGTTGCCTTGATGAGTAGTTATTAAAGGATCCCAAACATTTTGAGCCGTGTCAACATGAAAAATTCTTTCATATTCCTTTTTTAGGTAAACTTTATATAAACATTTTGCTTCTCAATTTGGAAAGTATTTTCTTTTGATTTTCATCAAGCTTTTCATCATGTGTAACACACCTTGCCATCCTTATCTTTGGTGGTAGGTTTTAGTTACCATGAGCAATGATATACCAAAGGATCAACATCCTTAGACTTACTTAAGTTTTCAAACGGTTTTTCCTATAATAAAACAATTTGCCTTCGAAGAGAGAGTGGTGTTGCATAGATTGACCTTCTTTGTAGTTTTCCGAATCCATAATCGTTTAAAGATTAAAATACAATTTATTTTAAAACTTTGGTAACCTAGCTCTTGATGCCAATTGTGGAAAACTAGAAGGGCGGGGGGGGGGGTTGAATAGTTTTCTAAATTTTTGGTCTTTAAAAAACTTGTAAAATACTGTTTGTGAACTTTTTAGTAAAGTGATCTAGATATTTGTTATTAGGATAGATAAGGAAGTAAGTGATGAAAAAAGATTGAGAATAGAAGATATCACCGGGACACATGTATTTATAGTGGTTTCGGCTATAAGGGGTCCACCTTACTTTCCCTACTCCACTCCCGAGTACCTACTCGAGTGTTTAGTTAAAATCTAGTCACAGAGGCTCCACTTTCACTTGACGGAGAAGCCTCCTTCACAACGATGGTACACTGCTAAAGATACTAAGATGATTGATTCGTCAGATAATTTATATATATATATATATATATAATTATAATATAGGAAAACTATCAACCAATTGCCTTAGACCAAGGCAAGGGGTCAAATTCACTAAACAACAATTATATATGTAAACCGGACAGTATGAGGTTTACGGGGTCGTTACTGTCCCAACGAGGCATTGAATGGAAATTGAATGACGGTATTGATGATTGGATGTTTGATATGACCAGGTTTAAGGTTTTCTATTTTCTACCAATTAATTATACAAAATGATTAAAATAAAACCTAAAAAACGGAAAGCTATATAACTTAAACTTAAAACGGGCACGAAACCGAGGGCTAAAACCTTAATTTTCGCAAATTAAACCCTTAGACAAATTTAAATGCTAAATAGCTTCTAAAAGACAAATAACGAGTTTAAAAAAAATAGAACTTAAAGGAGGTGCCGTTTGGACCCAAAAAACGAGTCAAAACAAAAACGGGGACAAATCCCGTTCTTTAGAAAATGAATTTTTGAAAAAATGAACCTACGAAACTTTTAACATTTTTCCTACAAAATATACGAAAAAAGAAAATTTAAAAAAAAAAGATTATATTTTTCTGATTATTATTTTAATTTTTATGATTTTTTAAAGTTTAAAAAGAAAATAAATTATAAAAAATAAAAAATGATTATGAAAAATTCTGAAAAATTTACACAAAATCGCTTAAGGGATAAGGGTCCTAAGAAAAATAAGCTGGGGAAACCAGCTTATCAAATAAGCTGTTGAATAAGCCCAAACAGCTTATATGGGCAAAGGGCTAAAAGGCCCTTAAATACCAAAGCGCCCAAAGGTCTAACAGAAAAGACCCAAGGGCGCAGCGGTAGTGTGTGTTATGTTTATAAAGGGTTGAGGGCTTTGAGGTCCCGGGTTCGAGTCTTGCTCACCCGGGGCTTTGGCCTTCCCCTTTATATTTTTTTTGGAAAAACTTATAAAATGAAAAAGCTAGAAAAAATGAAAATAAGCAACTTTAAAACTTGGATTTTTTTATGAAACTCAACAAATAAGCTGGAAAAGCCTTAATAAGCCAGACATATTTTGTTTTACTTAAGGCATAAAATGCCTAACTTTTTGGCTTTTTTGAACAAATGAGCAAATGAAAATGGTAATTAAGCCATGCCTAGTATCTATCCTAACCTAATAAGCTAAAGCAACCAAATATAAGCCAGTTAAAACCAACAAATAAGCAGAATAAGCAAATAAGCCAAAGGCTTTGGGCTGCAGGCCAAAAAGGCCCTTTGGGCACTTTTAGGGCTTATTTTTAAGCCCTTAAAGTAGGACCCACTGGCTGAGCTTATAGGGGCTTAAAGCACACCCTATAAGCTAGCCAAAAATGCTAAAAAGAAAGAATATGGTAAGCTGAATGACAGCTTAAAGAAGCTGTCAAAACAGGCTTTTGCACCAGGGGACTTTTTGGCAGATTTGAAAATAAGCTCTAAAAAGCTCAAAATAAGCTAAATTTCCTAAAAAGCTTTCTAAACTAATTTAATACACCTAATGCAACAAGAAATAAGCAAAAGCAATAAGCCACAAGCTCAAATAAGCTAATTGAGCTTTTGAGCTTAAGGCTGTTTGAAAAACAGCCAAAAGCCAACTCTTAGCTTAAAAATAAGCCACCTAGAAGGTGTCTTAAGGTTTGGGCTTTTGGGGGCTTATTAAAGAGCTTATAGGCTTTCTGAAAATGTAGAAAGCTTAAGCTTTCCAGCTTAAATAAGCCAAGAAAAAGGAGTGCCAATTGGCTGTTTTGCACCAGGGCAAAAACAAAGCCAAACAGCCCTTTAAGACACTTTAAGCTTATAAATAAGCCCTAAGACAGACTCTTAATCACTTATAAGCTATAAAAAGGAAAAGAGGACATAAAAAACTATAAGGAAAAACAGACTTCAATTATTTTGAACAACTAATAAGCAAAAAAAACTAATTAAAAAGAGCAGTATTAACTTTAAAGTTAATACTGCCAAAGGTGTTTTAAAATGAAAAAGGCTTAAAAAAAACTAAACTATGGGCTGAATTAAACTAGAATAAGCTGAAATGAACTTAGTCTAAACTAATAAGCAATTGTAAACCTAAATAAGCCAAGGGAATAAGCAAATAAACTCAAATAAGCCATTTTCCCAAAATGGGTAAAAAAATCTACAGAACAGCCCTTGGGTGGCTTTTTGGGCTTAAAAATAAGTTGCTAAAAGCTTATGAAAGAACTTAAAAAGCTCAAGCAGATTGAGACTAGCTTGCAAGGAGCTTGTGCACTAACTTTCAGAGCCTAACTACAACTCTAACTTATCTAATTCTTAACTATAAAATTGACATTTTTCTTTTGGAAATTTTACTTGACAGAATATGACTAAACCAAAGACAAACAATGCATGAACACTACACTTACTTTCAATGCATTTCAACTCTTAAAATGAAGCTAATACTATGACTTATACCTAGCTTAAACTAATTATCAAAGATAAGCAAATTAAGAAAACACAATTCTCACAGGTTTAAACCTTGGGAATAAAATACTTAACTAATGAAATTTAATTTATAAAAACTCATTAAAACTCATTATTAGACCTTAATTTAGCTAATTAAAAAGCCTAAGTTACCACAACCCAAAGCATTAACCAAACTGACCCATTTTGGGCTTAACCCAAACACCCCTTTAATTTCCAAAAAGGGATTTTTAAGCTGAATTAAGGAGATTTAGGCCAAGGGTCTTAAAAACAAACACTCATACATAAATAATAAGCATAAATAAGCATAATTGAAAGCACAAATAAGCTGTAAATAAGCTAATGCAGAAAAATGAGCTTAAAATGAAGATTTAGCAATACCTTTGGTCCTTAACTTTGATAGCAGGTTCACAAGCTTAAATGAGCTAGTGTACTAGCTCATTATACCCATAAGTCCATCCATTTCAGACTTATCATCCAATAAGCACACAATAAGCATTCATACCATTTGAAATTTGAAATTGAATTTTAACTTTAAAACCTCAAACTTTGATTAAACTTGGAAAAGAGTACAATACTGAATTAAAAGCTACAATAAGTTACAAATAAGTTGAAATAAGCTGAAAAAGACTTAATTGAAAAGTAAAACTAAGATATATCTTCTTGGCTTACAAAGCCCTTCTATTTATACTTTGATCTTCATTCTTGGCTTCCCAAAGTGTGCTAGTTGTGTGAGAGGGTTCAAACACTTCATCTTAGCCCTTAATTTTCAAGTGTGCTTCTTTCTTTTAATCCCAGCCTTCAATTCGTGTAGAAAACCTTGAAATTGATGGGATTGCCATCAAGGCAATGTATATGGGGACCTGGGGTAGATAGTGGGGTTGAGGGTGAGTTATTACCCGCTGGATAAAGGTGGAGTTGTAAGTTAATTGTGGGGAAGAAGGCCCGTGATTTGTTCTTGAGATTTGTTGGCGGGAAAATTTGTTTGGGGAGTATCAGGGAAAACTTTGGGGAAGAGGCAAGAATAGTCCCTCAACCATATACTTTCATTTGCAAAATTCATCCTTGTGGTGATATGAGTTTGAGGATTGGCAGAAATGCCCCCTAAACTCATATATGTCAATTGCAAATCTAGTCCTTGTGGAATACAACTCTAGGGGTTTGGCAGTTTTGGCCCCTAGAGTTATATTTTCAGTAAATTGCAAATTCAGCCCCTTTCTTTTTAATTCTTGTAATACAACTTTGGGATTTGGCAATTTCAGTCCCTCAAATTATATTCTTTTCTGATTCAGCTTCTCGGAGTTGACTTGACTTTGTCAGGGTTGACTTTGACCTTGACTGTTTGACTTTTCTGTTGACTTCTTGACTTGGTTGACTTATTGGCTTCGTCTTTTCACACATTTCCATTCCGTGCTCAGTTTTGTCGTTTTTGGCTTTGTTTTTCGTCCTTTTGTGTGATATCCGTTTCCTGCACAATACAAATGCAAAACAAACATATATTTGGCAGTTTTTGTCTGTTTTTGGTCATTTTGGTCCGTTTTTAATGGAAAAAGGTATGTGTAATTAAGCATATACCACAACTACTCTTAGATGCAGGCCTATTCCTAGATGTTTGAGTATTCCTCCTAGGTTTTGGTGTGCAATCATTGGTAGGCTT
>BQNB010010877.1:23927-44080 GCA_026074375.1 Tanacetum coccineum
TATATTTCAATCATCCAAATGCTTAAATCACCTAATCTAACCCATGCATGTGTGGATCCATAACATGCAACTTCAAATATAAAAAATAATACAAAAACATTATTGAATATAACTCAAGATTACTTACAACAACAAATATGAACGAGATCTAAATCAAACACGAACTCCTTTCTTTGTTTTGATCCTAGCCAAAACCAACAACAATCCGAAACAACCATTTTTTAATCTTTTTAACAACCCAAATCTTCTAAAATGCTTAGATTTAATTTAACCCAACTTGATTTTTAATAAAAAAAACCAAGAACAAGCTCAAATCAAAATCTTGAAAAATACCCAATGCATGTTGTATTTTCTTAGTGGGACGAGTTTAGTTTAGTGTAGGGATGAAGAAATGTATTCGGATCGCAATGCATACAAGCCGATGATGGTTTTTGTGGTGGTGGTGCTCGTCGGACGCAAAGGAGAGGGGAGGAGGGAGTATGTGAAAATTTTTGATAAAAATGAATAAGTGTGCGTATGTTTTGTATTTATAGGGGAACATTTTGGTCAAATGACACAATAGGTCCTTGACTTTGGCAAAATTTGAAAATAAAGTCCCAAGGGTGTTTAATTTAAGTTTCTAACCGGCCAGAATGGCTCGGGTGTTTGGTTTCGTAATATTTTTCTTTAGTCAAATTAAATTTCGTTACAACCTTTAATAAAACGTTAGATTACGTAAAAACAAGACTTTCGACATAGTTTTGGCTAAACGTGGGAGAAGGGTCGTATAATACTAAAATATAATAATTAGCTTTCGGAATAAAAATATGAGACGTTAAAACTTCTATACAGCGTAATTAAATAAAATCTTAAACATGGCTTGCGACATAGCCCAAAAACAATGATTTTTGCCGAGACGGCCAAAAATGACAAAAATAAAATAATAATTCCTAATTCACAAATAGAAAATAAATCGCGGCTCGAGATAAACGTCGGCCTAAACTCGGGTTGTTACAAATAGTTAGGTTTCGATCATAGTTTAACTTAGTTCTACTCACTTGAATCCTTTCAAGTGAGAATTTTAATTCCAGTTTATTAGCTTTCTTGTAAGCTTTCTTTTCTTTGATGCCTTTTGGTTTGTAACTCTTTACGTTCTACCATCTTTGATGTATGATTAGACACCTACCCTCACCTCTTTCAAAAACACATGATCCACTTACCTTTCATTCAAAGATATACCTTGGTGTTCCAACAACATCAAGATGAATCTATCTAGGATGCGTAGACTCGTTTCAATAACTTGATCCAAAAAGGCCCTTATCATGGCCTCGATTTATGGTCCCTTACTCAATTCTTTTATGATCATGTCGACGACTATACCCGAATGGACCTTGACTTTGTAGCAGACGGGAACCTTAGAGAATTAAGTGGTGAAGAAGCATGTGAAGCTAAAGAAAATTTTGCCCAAGGCAAAAAAGAATGGGACAACCCACCAAACATTATTTTTGAACAAGAAGTAGAGTAGCAAATTAAGGCTCTCTAGCAAAAAGTATTTGTTTGGAAATGAGAATGTTTGGTTGAGATGCAATTGAGGTTATAGCATGGGATAAGGTGGGAATCCTGACCACAATAAGTACCCCCACTAGTCTTTCACATCATTTGAGGAATAGCACGCCCATGACTTACCTGAAAGTAAGTCAGAAGAGACTATAGGAAACCCCGATAGAGGTAGAACCTTTGGACGAAACATAACTAGAGGATTTAGACTTGAAATATGTGTTAATCATGACATTCCTCTTAGTAAAGGGATGTTTCTTGTTTTGATGAGCCAAAGCCTCAACCAAATCCCTTACCAAATTATCCATCCTTAGATGTAAGTCTAGGAGAAGAAAGAGACCCTGAAACACCCATCAAACCACATAGTCCGGATAGTTTTAAGATGAAGGAAGTAGATAGCTTAACCATTAATACACCACATTTACCTCACGTGGCGACTTTCCACCCTGAGGATATGTATTGCTATTACCACCCGTGCATTGAATGATACTAAGAATACATTTGGATTTAAAACCAGGTTTATTCAACATAGTGGATACCTAGGTGTTATTGTTGTTTTATAAACATAGAGTTGATAGAAAAATGAGTGGGTATATTAGAATCTAAGGAAGTTTTTGTTAGGAAGAGGACTTAATTCACGTTACGCTAAAATAAGTAGATAAGGTTAGGATAAAATAAACACACCATTTGGAGCATATTATTCAACAACCAATTTTTCAGCATGTGACCCCTTCTCACAACAATGGTGTGTACAGTTACCATCACTTGCACTTGAACTCAAGTGTAGAGGAACCCTCCTCTTTATTGCTAATTAAGGTAGGAGTCGCTCGTGGACTCGAATCAAACATGAGGTTCTTGGGAGGCAACCCAATGTTTATTTTTCTCGCATATTAGGAGTGTCGTGTGTTATAATTCTTTATGGTTTGTTTTATTATGTTTGAATTATTTTGTAATCATGCTTTGTTTGTTTATAACTTCGTCTTATTTGCAATCAAATGTATTTTGCAACAAAATAAGTGTAGGAGGGAAATATCCGGTTTTTTAGACCCAATTCAACTCTATTTAAAGATAAATTGTTTAGATTAATTGCGTCTGTTTCGATGTCATATGTTTGTATTGACTTACTCTTGGGTTTTTATGCAGTCCTTTCTTTAGTTTTGACTTATAAAAAATTACGTGCAGGAAATTTCTCACTAAAAACGAAGAAGAAATTTTAACAGACGCTAGAGATAGCGTTAGGATTTATCCTGACGGTGTCGCGTCTCCAGCTATGTAAAAATTGGAATTTTTTCTTGTATTCCTGAAAAATAAAGTGCGCGACATTTAAAATCTGTAATTCTTTTGTAAACTTGCAGAAAAACCTATGCTTATATCATTATTCTCATCCTATCTTTACTGCTTTCGTAGAGTCGAAACCCTAAATTCTGTTGTATATTATATTTTATTTATAGTATATATATTGTTATATATATAAAAATTTATATATATTTTTATATATATATATATATATATTTATTTTATATATATTTATATCCCGCCGATTTTTACGCTTGGTGTAGTTTTCTTTATCTTTGATTTACAGGTTATATTTTGATGAGAAGAATACTTGGTAGTTCTTAGGAAAGTTTCGTTAGATATTCGTGGTAGGACGGTTTTAACCATTGGTTCATTCATGTCTTAAAGAGCCTTAGGGTATATGACATGAATGGTGCCTTGCTTAAGTAACCTAATAAAAGCCAAATTTTGGTTGCCTCGATGTGGACTTTAATCTTGATGACATTTGATCTTTTGAAAAGGGCTAGGAGCTAATTATTGCGTTCTTAACCGTTACGCTTTATTTTTGGAATTAATAAGTATCGAAACAAGTCTTAAAGAGCCTTCGGGTATATGACTTAAATAAAATCTTGAGATACAAAATTAGGAAATAAGGGAGGAAAAGTAAGTACACAATTAGTATTTATGAGTAGTATTAGTGTCATGACTTGTACTTGACAATGATCTTGTTTTTAAGCTTAGTATGGAAAAGTGAAAGTTGGGGACGATGAATTTATTTTGCTTGTTCCATGATCCTAAGTGTAAAGTAAAAAAAATATATATAAAAAAATAATAATAATAATAATAATAATGTATGAAGTGATTGAGTATGGAAAGTAGTGAAAAAGTAAAAAAAATAAAATGGAAAAATATTGAAAATGGAAAAACGGGGCGTTTCTTAATTATTGATTCCTTAATCCCTTTAGATGAGCACTTTGCTACTTTTCGAGGTGATTAGTTTGAGGGGATTGGAATTTTTAGTTTTAAGCGCGTATTTATTACATTGCGTGAGGACACGGCAATACTTTAGTATGGGGGAATTTGGTATTCGCTATTTTATACATATCTTTTACCATGAAAAACGAACCCAAAAGACCAAAAACATAATGAAAAATGCATATATATGTTTGTTTTTGTATTTGTGTATGTGCAGGTACGGATATAAAAAAAACAAAAATAAAGACAAAGCCGGACAAAACCGAGCACGAGATTGAAAAGAGCGCGAGAAAATGAGTTCTACGGTGCCCTCGGATTTTAATGGGCCAGCCCGATACCCGTTTAATGGGTCGGGCCAGCCCATACTTAATATAAGCCTAAAGCCTAATAAAGGCCCACGAAAATCAAATGTCATAATTGAGTTTTTGTTGTGACGTCATGTGATGGCAGCTATACATAATATGGAAAATAATTCAAACTACACATGGCTGAGCTACATATACTTTGAATATCACTTTTGGAGTAAATTTTGAATTGAGGAGGAGATCACGTGTTTACTAATTAAATCACAACAAAACACGTGCCTGCGCACTATCAATTAAAGGGCGAATCTATAAAGCACACGTGGCCACCACGTCCAAATTTTAAAGGATTAAATTCTCATGTATAATGCTAGTGATGTCATGGTCACATGACATGAAAATAAATCAAAACATATGCACATGCCTGCGCACTATCAATGGATGGACAAGTTATAGATTGACATGTGGCAGAGTACTTTCATTTCAATTCAAAGTATAGACTAAATGATCCAACAGTCCATATATGCAGCGTACAAATTAAGCAAAGATAATGTCCACGTGGAGCAAGGCAATCGGCTGGACCAACTTCTAAAAAACTCAATCCGTGTGACAATAAATGGTGGCCAATCATTGGCTGATTATTCAAAAATGATTGGGACGAAATTTTCAAAACAACCCCTCAACTTGGCTATAAAATGAACCCACTCCTCTCATTTTGAGGGGGTTAGATTTTAGGATTAGTTATTAGTTTTTTTAAGTTCTCTCTAGTTTATTGTCTAGCTTATTTTTTAATGTCTTTTAGCTTATTTCAAATCTTGTAAACACTTTTTATTAAGCTTTTGTTTTGAATCTTTTTAGTTTATTGAGGTTAATTGGTAAAAAAGATTGAGGCTTATTGATATGTAATAAAGATATAGTTGTTTCGCTCATTCGTATGGCTTATTTTCGCATCTTTAATTTTGTTTGTTCGATTAGCTTAATATGGATTATCATTGCTCATTTAGCTTAAAATCTCGTTTAGTTTATGTGGTTTTTATTTTGTATTCATCTTATTTGTGAATTAAATTTGAGCTTATTCAATTCAAGTGAATGTGTAATCTAAGTTTGCTCGTAGCTTTAGTTTTTAGTTTAAGTGTAGTTGAGATTTTTTTTTCCAGCTTTTACGTTAAAGGCTTATTTGATTCATTATAAGTCTAGATCTCTATTAGATGATAATCGACTTTGCTCATTAAGATTCATTTAATCATAAAACGTAAAAGGCTTAATAAAATGCTTATTCGTTGGATGCTTTTGAATAAAAAAATTGTGTCTAGCTTAGTTTATTAAAGTTGTAGGATTAGCAAAAGGTGATGCTTTTCACTCGGTACACCCTCAGTTCTTATATCTCATTTGAATTCTAAAATCCATATTTGGTCTTCATTTGGTTTGTAAGTGTAGAATTGATTGGGCTAAGGAATCTATTTTAGGCTTGTGTTTGATTTAATAAAAGTTGATTGGGCTAACGAGTTTAAGTTAAAGATTACAAATTGGATTTACAATATAGTATGTTAACTGTTAACATTTTTGATTTGTTATTGTTCGATATTTTGGTACCAGTCATCTCATGAGGCGTGGATCTTACGGATTTATTTAGCTAGACCAAATTTGATTATTTGTTTTAGCTAAATAAATTGGGTGGTATTCGTTTAAATTGCGGGTCTCCAATTCGGTTCATTTTCTATTCCTTTTTCAATTAATTAGTGTAGTTTTATTTTTTAAAATGTTTAGTTTTTATTTCATTATGAGTAGTGAGTAGATTTAGTAGTGCTTGTTAAGTGTTTAGTGATTTAAAATTTAGGTGCGGGTTTAAAAAGATTTAAAAAATATTTAGTCATAAGATTTGTCTTTTCGATTTACATTCCGTCATTTATTTTTAAGCATTTCATTTTACTTGTCATTTTAATTCGTTAAACCTAAGCCCGCACTTAATGAACATTTCGCGTCACTTAGCAAGCATTTTAGTCATTTATATTTTTAGATCATTTTTAGTATAATCTTGTAAGTTTTTAATATTAGTTTAATTTTTAGTTTAAAAAATTAGTTTAAAACCAAAAGTTTAGCTTCCTTTTTTATATGATTTTCCTTTTAGTAGACTTAGAAAACCAAATCAAAAATCTTTTTACCCATTCAAAACGCGCGATCACGAACTTAGCCGATTTTCAATTCACACTTCGTTGGGGAATAAACGACCCGGGGAGGTTTTTGAGACAACTTTGGTTAGAAGTTCGTTTCTCGAACCCAACGGAAAATACTATCTATACTATAATTGTTTTCTTCCTTATTATTACGTATTTATATGTATTAATTTGGACGGATCACCTACTAAATTAAACCTAAAACAAGAAATGAAAATTAAACATGCAAGCATTAAAACGTAAACGGGAATTAAAGAAACGCGACAATTAAAACCTAAATTAAACCTAAAAATGATTTTTTAAACTTAACTTTTTCTAATCCTATTTGACTATTTAAAAAGAAAAGGCTAAGGAAATTCTAAACCGAGGGTGATTAAAGCTAAAATTAAAGAAAACGCCCCGTTCTTTAAAAAATAAAATTTCAAAATATTAACCATACAAAAGTAAATTTCAAATCTAAGCCTAGAATATGATAAAAGAAAATTTTATAAAAAAGAAAATTATTTTTTTGATTATTTTTCTATTTTTTATGATTTACCTTACAAAGCAAAGATCCTAAACAATATTGATTCTCACTGAAAACAGACCTCTAAAAACAACAAACCCCGTACTTATAGAGCACCTCATCGGTGCTTCAACCTATCCATTCCGAGCGAAAGTAAGATTGGAGACAAAGATACACACTGACAAACGAGGAATAATGATAGTGGTGTTTTTCAGACCTAGTAAACAAAACCCCAAAGTCTTCTCTACTAAAAACTCAATTCCATTGTCTCAAATCTGGCTGACACATAGGGAAAAATCAAGTAGAGTACCACACCACCCAAAACATGTACAAAAGTCTAAACAAGTTCCTCAACAAGAGGTAAACTAAAAACAAACTCAGATATGGGATGATTACATCAGAAAACGTCAGGGACATATGACATCTGCGCGAAAGTTTTAAAGAAAGCTTGTTTTGTATGTGAGAAATTTCTCCAAACCATCATTACAAAAAAACCTGAGATATTCAAAACATCAAAACAATCCAACAATTCGTAGAAAAACCATGTTGAATAATAAAAAGAAAGGTTACTGGTCACTAGAAAATTAGACTAGTAATGGACAGAAGATTAGAGAGGTGTGAAACCCGCCAACCAATAAATAGCCTCACTTCTACTCACACCGACATCCCCAATCTCTAAAAAGGACCTACATTTTCGATCACCATCTCTCTCACCCAAAACCAATTCATAGACAGGTTCTGTCATATACAAAGGTCAGCTTAGTTAAACACATACCCATCCTTCTTAATAGTCTTTACTCCCCCCAACACACAGCAATGACTCACCCAAAAGCAAATCAAAGAGACACAAGAGATCAAAGGAGAAAATTCTATCTTCAGCTTCTCTTTTCTTAACCCCTAAAACGGAGAACTTAAAAGAGACGAAAATTTTATCTTCTACGTCCTTCTATTCTCTAAGAAAACAAAACTATTTTTTTTATCAAACTTATGTTGACGCAAATAACATTAAACAAAAATCCATAAACAAATAGAAAAGTTTAATTATAAGCAGTATTTCTTACTCGCGATAAATTCAAAAGTTCTTTAACAAAGAATTAAACTTACCACGCCAATTAATTACATTTACCAAAAGCACTTACTATCCAACCTATGACCCTCACACTCTATTACCCGAAGGTTCTAGACCAGCGTATAAACAAATATCGGCAGAGAGAGTAGAGAGGCCCAGGCGATCAGCTCGGTAGCTTAATATGCATTTCTACAAAATGCACAAACTCCTCTCAAGTATTTACCGAGCCACAATCCTAACTCCAATAGTTAGCTCATATAGTAAATGTCATGCTCCATCGTTTGTCTCATCTTAATGTCTCATGTCCTCTATCTCGGTCCAACAGGTCTTGTGACCCAGAGCATACACACATTATAAAGCTCAACCAAGTAAGAACATGCAAAAACTTGCGAACCTAGTGTCTAACCAGAAGCAGCCAATATTTTTGCCCTTGGGTCAGAAATTCAACCCTTAGCGGCAAGTCTAACTGCATCAAAGAGAAAAAAACACCAGGTGCAAAATGTCTTAAATGGCTGCATAGACTATAAATATTTCCACTCATAAGGGGTTGGTTCACGTCCAATAGTACGTATATAAAACTAAAATACCTACAAAGGCAAATCAATGAATCAAAAAGATCTCCCGGAACAGAATATTCCCCCCCCTACCCGCCACCATTATTTCTTCTTCTTTATCCCAACGCGGGATGTCCCAACGAGGCTTGCAATTAAAATTTATCCTGGTTGAATCTAATAAAATTAATGAACTGAGCCAAGGCTAGAAATCATGCGATCCTAATGTAATTAAATAACACTAAAAAATTAATCTATTAAACTTCTAATTTAATCTATTATACATCAAACCTCTAACTTCCTCACCGGGAAAAAAACCACATAAACTCACCAACACAGACAAACGAACGTTCTATAGACTCAAATCCAAAATAAATTAATGTCTAGTAAAATCTCACCACAAACAAAACATAAACCGCACGGGCTACCACGAAGAATTCAGGTATCAAACTATCAAATCACTCTAGGGAAACAGAACCTAAAATATCTAACAAATTTCTAAGAAAGAAAAAAATTAAGAAATAAGCTAAATAAATTAAAAATCCAGAAAAACTAACATCCTAATTACACTTAATTTGAAAAATAAAGAAAACTAAGAAAAACAAAAAACGGAAGGCATAAACCAACCCATGAAGTAGTCGTACCTTGCACAATGGTAAACGAAAAGAAAAACAGGTAACAACGTACCAAATAATTAAAACGTACCATCACCCAAAACCGGAAAACAACACAGGTGTCCCTATAATCAAAAAAAAACCCCCTAAAATAAAACGTACAAAACTGTTCTAAACACTAAAAATAAAAAAACGGAAAAATTTGCAAGAAAAAGTTAAGAAAGGCCAACACTAAATTTTATAAAATACATATTCATTTCCTAGACACTAAATGACAAAAGAAAAATTTTACAAAAACAGAAATATATATTTAATATTAATTAATATTTGATTTTTTATGAATTTTTTAGGAGAGAAAAAAAACTAATTAAAACAAGAAAATAGAAAAAGACAAAAAATAAAAGTTATAAAAAATTCTAAAAAAAATAAAAATCTAAAAAAAAGAAAAAGAAGTATACACAATCTCTAAAAATAATAAAATCTAAAAATATAAAAATGCCCAAATTTTACTGTTTTAAATTAAAGTAATTAAACTAATTAAAATTAAACCTAATTTATATTAATTAAATTAAATAAACTAACTAAAGTTAACTGTTGTTAAAATTAAAGGACTAACAGTGAAAGGACACAAGGACAAACGGGGTAACAGGCTAACTAACCACAGGGACTAACAATGTTAACTAGAAAAGAGAAAGTTACACAAACAGTCCCTGAGAAGGACCCCGATTACAAAGTGGGTCCCAACAGCTTATTTTTGAAAACTTATAAAAGCAAACTTATTAAGGGGCTTAAGGGGAACAATTTTCCTAATAAGCACATAAGCTGAAAGGCTCACAATAAGCCAGAAAAGTGAGCTTATGGGCTGACAGTGGCTTATAAGGCTTATGAGCTTATTTTCTTTTCTTTTTGGGTTTTTTAAGCTGCAAAATAAGCTACAATTATGGGGGACAGTTAATAAGGCTAAGGGAGTCCTAAGTTTAAGCTAAGTTATCTAGATAAGCCCTAAAATAAGCTGAATGTGAAATAAGCTATGTTGACAGTTTAGAAGAAAAGAGAAAAAAGCCTACTTTAAGCTACTATTAAGCTATGCTAGAAGGGGAGTTAGCGACAAAAGTATTTGGGGAATTAAAGAACTACCTATAAGCTACAAAGAAAAGCAAAAAGATCCTAGAGCTTAATAGAAAATAAGCCATAAAAAGGGTGCTGAAAATTGGTTTCAGCACCAGGGGAGGTGCAAGGCAGTGGCTAGGGAGGCTTTTTGAGCTTATTGCAATAAGCTCAAATGAACTTTTTAGTTAAAACTAAGTACAAACAGAATTAAAGGGGTCTCCAATGAGCTTATATTCAAAAGATGAGCTAATGAGGTCAACTTAAACTTGCTGAATAATGGGCTGGAAAATGGCTATTCTCAAAAAAATTGCATACAAACTCTTTGACTTATGCTTGGTCAAAAGAAAAGGGGCAGAACATGGTTGGTTTAAAGGGCTAGAAACAAAAACAAAGAGCACAAACACAATGTGCTTAAGCTGCTTATGCAGCTTGAGCACTTAAGCTCAATTATGCTTATTCAACTCTTGACAGAAACCAAAAGGGACATAAAAAACTATTTTTAAACTAAAAATGATAATTTTAATGGCCTAATGAACCCTACTCACTCAGCCAAAGTTGGCTGAGTGAGCTTGACCCATACCAAACTTAAAATGCCCCATTTTAACACTAAACCAAACACCCCCTTAAATTTGTAAATTCGTTTTTTAACTGATTTTTTGTAAATGGAAAGCTAACAAATGGATTTAGAAGTGAGGGTTAACTGTATTAACACATTCTCATATAACATAAACAGATTTAAAAAGCTAATATAAATCTTGAAAATTCGACAGTGATGGCATGCAATATTTCAAAGTAAAAACTTAACTTTCATTAACAATAGAGAAATTACATAAAACTTTTAAAGGGTAACTGAATTACACTAATGCTTAAAAAAGACTTAAATAAAAATTAAACTAAAAAGGTAAAAAGGGTGTGTTTGTCTCGGCTTGGTCTTCTTTTCTTTACAGAGGCCTAAGACTCCTTCACATTGTGCTAGTTGGGTGTGTAGAAAGTCCTCAAGCAATCCTCGCCATGGATTGACTTTTTGTGTTACTTCTCACACAATTCACAGCCAATAGGGGGTGCGGTTTATGTATATTGCACCCTGGCTTGTTTTTAAAGGCAGGGTGTAGTGGGAAAAGGTAAGGGCTATCTGTTAGGTGTACTAGGAAGGTGGTATAGCAAGAAAACAGTGGGTGAGGGGGGGGTTATGGTATTTGGCGGGAATGGTTAAAGAGTACAGGGTGGGTAGTTATGTTTAAACCGATGTTTGGAAAAGATGCACTTATAACCTGCTCATTTCTTTTCTCCTTTTCATTTTCTTAACCCATATTCATTTTTGTTATAAAACAGTTAAGAGAAAGTTAACCAAATGGTCCCTGTGTTTTTATAACTTAAAGAATTAAAAGAGGTTTGGAAAGTGACACTATTGGTCCCTCTGGTTTTTATACAAAAGAATTAAAAAGGGTTTTTAGGGGAAATAGCAAAACAGCCCCTTATGTTTTATTTTTCTATTTTTCTTTTTTTAAAAACACTTTAAAAATTGGCAATTTAGCCCCTAAAGTTTATAAAAATGGATTTTGGGCTTTTGTTGGGCTTGGGTTTGGTGTTGGGCCCATTGGGCTTGGGTTTGGGCCCAATAAGGTATAGGCTTGGTTATTGGGCTTTTCAAGCCCAATAAGCTTATGAAGTGGGTTTTGTGTGTACAATGGCTGAGATTGGCTGTAACTGGGCTAGGATTGGGCCTTCAAAGTCTTCACAGTCTTTGTCAATTGCACACAAATGGGCTGTTGTAAATTGATTGAGGGCCCATTTGGCCTTCACAGTCTTCATAATTATACTATTGGGCCTTTCCCCCCATCAGATGGAAAGATTGCATTCAATAGTAACTCAGTTCCGGCTCCGGTTTGACTGCTGATTCTTCAGTATTGACTTCGACTTTGGCATTTTTGGACTTTGGCCTTGATTTTGCACAGTCTTTTCCATTCCATGCTCAGTTTTGTCATTTTGGCTTGGTTTTCTGTCTTTTTGTTGATATCCACTTCCTGCACAATACAAATGCAAAACAAACATATATTTGGCAGTTTTTGTCTGTTTTTGGTCATTTAAGCTCGTTTTTAGAGGTAAAAGATATGTGTAATTAAGCACATATCAAATCCCCCAAACTAAGGTATTGCGTGTCCTCACGCAATGTTATGAAGTAAACACGTAAGCCCCGTTTTCACCATTTTCTTTATTTACACTAACTACAACTAATATTTTTGGATTTTCTCATTTTTAAACAAGTTTGACTTTCTTTATTTATTAAACTGGGATCATAGAATGAGAACGTCCGTAAAGTGATCTCGATGTCCCTGACGAGATAAATTTTCATCGTCCTCGATTTTTCACAAGTTCCAAGCTAAGCAATTAAACAAGATCATTGTCGATATAAGTTTATATGTTAAGCCCTCATACTTATGACTTGTGAATTTTCAACTCCCAACATGGATATTAAAAAACCGATGAATGTGTGTACTCATTTTAATTTAACCATAGACCAACTTATTTTCATAGTCATCATTCAAAATGAATCATGACTCAAAGCAACAACTTATTAAGACTTCGTAACTTGATTTCGAGATTTAAACTTTAGAACTTTTTGCAACATTTTCAACATCATAATCATAAGTTCTTAAAGCTAGGAATGCGTTGCTTAGTTTGAACCCCTACCCTCGTGGTTAACGTAGCAAGATGACACGACCAACGACCGATGTTCTTAGTTTGAAAACCCTACCCCGTTGCTAGCGTAGTGGGACAAATCACATCACACCTTATTCCTAAATATGGTTTAAGGGAATTGGTGTCCTAGTTTAACCCTCACCTTGACTTTCTTCCAATGAAGATATCACGGCACACCAAATCCTTAGAACAAAGACGTCTTAGTTTGAAACCCCCACCTCGTGTTAGCGGAGCGGCTATACGACCCATCTTTTACTTGATCCATAATATCAACTGCATGCTTCATTGGCAAATTTCCAATATTCATCATTTTTGCATTCACATTTCATTCATGCGTTCTGTTGGCATTTAATCTTTTAAACCACTAACAAAATCTCGTTTTATAAAACTCAAGTTACAAATTTGAAAAGCTTTTTCTGAAAACATCGATTGACTTTAGTTGAATTAAATTGAGTACGTATGATTAGGCAATTATGAAATTAACGGGAGAGAAAACCACAAGTTTACTCGGTATAAGTTTAGAAGGAATCTTGCTTAGCACATTAACTATATTTAACTCTATCATTTCTCGTTCTTCACATTTTTTAAAATTCAAAGCAATAGAATTCGAGGAAAGCTTGGCCTAAAGGAACTCGAAAGGGCTCAACACCCCGATCAAAGTCAATAATTATTCTAATCTCTACCCAAAGAAAAGCAAAACTGTGGAAGACAAAAACACTTATTTATTATTTTTTTTTGAAAATTTTCAAGTTTTTCCATTTTTTTTGGAATTATTGGCGGTAAAAACGGTTTATGTGTAACAATGCTGCAGGAAAACATCAAATCGAAGATACCCTCCCAAACTAGAATAAACATCGGCTCGATGATTTGAAGGGTACTACATTAATCCTAAGCCATTAATGAAGGTATGCCAAAAGATAAAAACGTTAGTTGATAAATTAGGAATATCGGTTCCCAAATGAAGCTAGGATTTGAAACTCTTGAAGAATGACAAACATGAGAGTCTTCACAATCCGGGCAATCCTGGACAATAACAACAACATGGAAACACGGGTAATGGAAAAGATAAGCTATTTTACACAACAAACAAAACACTTATTTAACACTACATACTACTACTACTACGATAAGCTATGATAAGCATGGGTGCCTCCCACGAAGCGCTTTGTTTAGGGTCGCGGATGCTTGACCCATCACAAGGAATATTGGATCCTTGAGGAAACAAGAGGAAATTACAATCATCATCGGACATTCATTCAAGTGACTACGAATAATATTGAATATCATGAAATTTCCACTCCGATGAGGTACATCCGGCCTAAAGAATGATACTATTTGAAATGCCGGGATCAAATAGGTGTCTTCATCCCCACAGGAGAAGAAAGAGAATCGGAATCTAACCGGAAATGAAAAGAATGGGAGAAAGATCGCATAAGAACATAAGCGAAAATGGATTCACTAGAAGGTATGAATGCATACTCAAGGGTGGCAAAAACATTAACCCATGAACTTTGGTTCTCTTGTTTGGAAAATATTTCCCACCACTTCCAATGTGAAATTGCCCAGCTCCGGGCTCTCCTTAAAGAAACAATCATACTCTGGTTGAATATGATTTGAGCGAGTTCATCGGCGAACTCCTCATGATAAAATCACTCCTATCGGCAGGAGGAAACTGATCATTCGAAAGATCAAAGATAAACGAATCATATTGAGAAAAATCAACATGAGTAGTGGTACTGCCACTACTCTTCTCTTTAAAATGATCGTTATCAATGTAGAAAAGCTTTATAATCTGAAGAATAACTCAAATGAGTAGTGGGACTGCATACTAGCTTTTTCCAAATCAAAGCAGAAAGTTTCAGATTCGGGCAAAGAATTATCAAAGGTGTTAGTCTCCTCCAAGAAAAGATTAGGAAATGTGGAGGTAGACTTGTGTTTACAACAACGAAGATGGAACGGATTATCTTTTAATGCTTCGATTTTTAGGTGCAAACAAGACTAATGACATTCAACATGTTTCACGAAGGGTAACGTCTTTGATTAAAAGAATGTCATCCTCAATCCTTTCCAACTCATGGACTAACAATTCTCCATCAACCTTCGAGCAAACTGGCCAGAATTGGGAGTGATGCCTCAATATACTCGACATCGTTACTAGAGAAGGAATCTGTCATCAGTCGAAGTAGAATCAACTTTATAATCAGAGAAGTGATCCTCAGAATTGACTTTTTGAAATGTCAAGAGGCGGAGAATTGTTATGAAAAGGCACATCACACACTTTGGGAACACCTGCGGACTCACTTGGGATTGGGACAAGGATTTCAACACTAGACTTTATGAATTCGTCTGATTCCGTTGCCGAAATTGTGTCAAGATGCTCATCCTCCATAATTAGAGAGTTATCGGGCTCCTCGGTTGATAAAACGGGTGTGATTGCAATGGTATAGTCCTCGTCATCATCATCATCACAGTAGACGAGAGGGCGATTCCAAGCCGGAGTATTGATGTACTCAGATAGCTCGTCACTTATGATTTTCACATCTTGAACAAGTTTGCTAAGCAATTCTTGCACTTCCTCGGGTTGAGCGTGCTTAGCTTCAATAAAGTTGTCCCAAGCATGCAATAGAACCTTAGGCGTTTTCCCAAAAGAGATACGATTAAACTTTTGAGAAGCTTTCAATCGATTTCATTAAGGTCCCTCTGGCATGCAAAGCTCCATCTCATTGGTTGAGGAGTGGATGGATGACGGAAAATTGCGGGGTTTGAGTTAGTCAAAACCGAAAAATCATAGCAAGGATTTTGCTCATGATAATAGTCTTCATTCATCGTTTGACACTGAAAAAGGTCCTCATGAAGACCTCCACAATAGTCACAACAAAGAATTGTTGTTTGAAAACTGTTGAAGAATTTTGTGAGAAATTAAAGTCTTGATTGTAACACGGTTCCGATTGGATAAACGGAACTTGGGGTGAACAACTTGAACCATAATAACATTGTTTTCAAATTCTCATAAGAATGAGTCGGGGGTTGTGGAGAATGGTTTGAATAATCGGGAGTGTTATTAGATGAGTACGGAGTTAAAACATTTGGTGTTTCACTCCGAATCTTACAATAAAAACAAACTCCGTCATATTCATTTAAACCACATTTTTGGCATTGACCAAAAAATTTTGGTATTTGCACACTTTTCCGAGCTTGTGGGGGAAAAATTTTACCTACCCCAAAATTGAACAGTTTGTACTGGTTGGCTCCGATTAGAGAGTAATCGGAGTTTTCGGTGGACAATTATAACCAACATGAGCACCTTTCCCACAAGACTTACAAGTGCATTGTTGACAAAAGATGCCATCTAACGAATCACCACACTCGCAACAACACTTTTGGTCGATTAGTGGAGATTTTTGTGAGGAATTGACACTGGGGTCTTGTTTGACAACGAATGGCTCTCGAGGAGCATTAACAACGTTGGAATTGGTCATTGGATGACTTGGAATATTTTGAAACTTTAGAAAAGCTTTCTCCAATATCATTCGTGTCGAGGTCACATGTCTATACATTAAGACCATGCAAAGGTCGCCACAATCCGAAACAAATTCATTTCATCTTAATGTTTTTGTTTGAGATGTTCGGGCATTGGAACAAGAATCTTGTTTTTGAGTTTCTCTTTTGAACAACAAAAGGCTGAAGTGTGCAAATTTCCACAAGCCGAACATGCTTTAATCGCTTTAAGGCGACAATCGAATGATGTCATAAGAATTAAATAGATAGAGGGATAAGGAAAGAATTAACTGATACGAAGAAAAAGAAGATTATTTTTGGTTTTTTCGAATTTATTAACAACATATTTCACATTGGCAAAATCCAGATAAGATAACTAAACCTATCAATCAAACTTACTTTCGCGTACTCTCACAATGAAAAACGCACAGGTGAGCGGAGGAGTAGGAATAGCGCAAGCTTAGTTCTCCTTTCGGGTCGTAGTCCTAGAACAAACAACCCACCTTAAACACCACTTAATAATAGTTTGTTATCAGAATGAGTTGAGCCTAAATCGATAGTGACACAGAAGGCAAGTTTTAAATCTTTTGTTCGAGTTGGGAACTCAATAGTTCACCGGAACTTATTATGATAATACCTCAGTTGAGAATATTATATTTTGGTATTTTACCAATTAGTGAATTTTAATTTTTTATGGACAATTTTTTTATATTTTTGATTTTTTTTTTTTTTTTTTTTTTTTTTTTTTTTTATATGATATATATTAATAAAAAGAAAAGAAAAATATTTTTGTGTTTTTTAATTTTTTTATATGATATATTAATAATAAGACAAGTTCAGATCAAAGTCGGATAAAAATCGTAGCAAATGCCTCCCCGGCAACGGCGCCAAAAATTGATTCGCAAAATAGTATACTATATAAAATACTACTAGGCAAATCCAAACTCTTTACCCTTGACAAAGGGAAAAAGTCAAGACCTACTTAGAAATAAAATATAATCAAATCAATTATAAAAAGATTCCGGAAGAGATATTCCCGGGTCGTATGTCCCAACGAGGCTGCAATTGAAAATTATCCTGGTTTGAAGAGAAATTGACTGATGGAGAATATATGATATGAACACTGATATAATTACAACTAAAATTAATTAAATAAAATCTAATTTATTCTACGGGAAACAAATATAGGAAATAGGGATCTTAAAAACTACGGGAAACAAAATTAGTTATAAGGAAATCCTAAAATTAAATTTATACTAAAATACGGGGAACAGAATAAGGTATCGGGAAACCTAAATATTAAAAATTAAGAAAAATAAATGCTAAATTAAATTAAAAATCAAAATTAAATTCTAATTAACTTAATTTGAAAAATAAAGAAAACTAGAACTAAAACGGAGGTCGTTTGAATGCTCTAAAAACGAAAAGAAACGGTAAAACGCACCCGTAAAAACGGCTCTAAAACTGAATTTAAGAAAAATTAAGCCTACACTAAATTTTATATTTTTCCTAGACACTAAATGACAAAAGAAAATTTTATAAAAAAGAAAAATATTTTTTTTTTCTTTTTTGGATTTTTTATGAATTTTTAAAGATTAAATACTAATTAAAACTAAGAAAATAGAAAAAGACAAAAAATAAAAGTTATAAAAATTCTGAAAAAATAAAATTAAATAAAGAAAAAATTAACAATTCTAAAAATATAAAAATGCCCAAATTTTACTGTTTTAATTAAAAGTAATTAAACTTATTAAATTTAAACCTAATTTAATTAATTAATTTAAATAAACTAACTAAAGTTAACTTTGGGACTAACAGTGAAAAGGACTGAAAGGACAAACGGGGTAACAGCAAACTGACAAGGGGGAGTAACAGTTGTAACTTTAAAAGATGAATTTACACAAACAGTCCCTGAAAGAGAACCCCGATTACAAAGTGGGTCCAAAGTGCTTATTATCAAAAAGCTATAAAAGAAAACTTGTAAAGGGGCTTATAGGGAACATTTTTCATAACAAGCACATAAGCTGAATCTCAAAGAATAAGCCAGAAGTGTAAGCTCTTAAGGCTGCAAAAGCTAAATAAGCTTATGGGCTTTTTTTCTTTTCTTTTTCAGTTTTTAAGCACACAATAAGCAAGTTACTTAAGTTAATATGAAAATTAAGCTAAGGGAACTAAGATGAGCAAAAACCTATAAGCTTAAGCCCTAAAATAAGCTAAAGTGAAATAAGCTAAAACTGAAAATGAAAAATAAAAACAGAAAAACACTACTTTTAAGCTACAATTAAGCTATGCTAGAAGGGGAGTTAAGCTGAGAAAGTTTGGGGAATTAAAGAACAAGTATTAAGCTATAAAGAAAAGCTATAAGATCCTAAGCATTAATGCAAAATAAGCTAGAACAAGGGTGCTGAAAATTGGTTTCAGCACCAGGGGAGGTTCAACAGTGGGCTTAAGGGCTTTTTTAGCTTAACCCAATAAGCTCTCAAGAGCTTATTAGCCAAAACCAACTTCAAACAGATAACAAAGGGAGGGTATTGAGCTTATATTCAAAACTTGGGAGCCTAAAAAACAATAAAAGCTGCTGAATTTTGGGCTTAAAAATGGGGATTCTCAAAAAATATGGGTTTCACTCTTTTGACTTATATTGAAGCTCACTTAAGCTTATAAAATTTGGCAGAATGACACAATAGGCATAAAAACTATTTTTTTTAACTAAAATCTTTAATTAAATTACACTAATGTGTCCCATACACTCAGCCAAGATTGGCTGAGTGCATGTGACCCATGACAAAGCTGGTTTGACCCATTTTCAATGCTAAACCAAACACTCCCTTAATTTTAGAAAATTGTTTTAACTGATTTTTTTTTGTTAAAGGAAGGCTGAGAAAGTGATTACTAGTGAGGTTTAACAACTTTAAACCATTGGTACATGAGATAAACAGAATTAAAGAGCTTGTATGAGAATTCAAATTTTCAACAATGGCAATATCATAAAAAGTCTTAACTTTTATTTAAAAACAGAAAGATTACAACTTGAAGCTTTAAAAACAACTGAGTTATACTTAGAAGATTAAAAGAAAAGACTTGGAATTGAAAATTAAGCTAAAACATAAAAAAAAGTGTGTGTCTTTCGGCTTGCTCTCTTTTCTTTTATAGAAGTCTTGGGTGCTCCCACTTGTGCTAGCTGTGCTTGTTATGTGTGTAGAAAGTCCTCAAGCAATCCTAGCCCTCCATTTGGTCTTCTCTTCATCTCACCATTCATGGGGTTTTCGGGGTTGAGTGTTTTGCAAGTGGGAAGGGTTATAGGGGCACTAGGTTTGTGGGAAAGGGTGAGAGTGAGCTGTGGAGGTGGTTTGGGTAGAAAAACCGTGGGAAAGGGGGTGGTTTGGTTTTGGCGGGTACGGGGTGTACAGGACAAGTGGTTCGCAGGTTTAAACGTGAAGGTTGGGGAAGAGGCAATTTTGGTCCTTCAACTATCTTTCTCTTGTCATTTCTTTTAAGCCGAAACTTAGTTATAAATAGGTTTAGAAATTAACACATTTGGCCCTTGCGTTTTTTATAACAAAAGAATAAAGAGGTTTAGATAATTACAAAACTGGCCCCTCTAGTTTATAACTAAAAAGGGAAATGCCATTTGGCAGTTTTAGTCCTTCCCTTTATTTTACCTTTTTTCTTTTATAAAAAACTTTTAAAAATGACAACTTTAGTCCCTAAAGTTTTGTAAAAAAGGATTTTGGGCTTTTGTTGGGCTTGGGTTTGGGCCCAATAAGGTTACGGAGTGGGTTTTGTGTGTACAATGGCTGAGATTGGCTGTAGCTGGGCTAGGATTGGGCCTTCAAAGTCTTCA
>BQNB010010877.1:46346-82822 GCA_026074375.1 Tanacetum coccineum
AGCATTTATTTTTCCTAATTTTTAGTATTTAGGATTTCCCATTAACTAATTTTGTTTCCCGTAGTTTTTAAGATCCCCATTTCCTATATTTGTTTCCCGTAGAATAAATTAGATTTTATTTTAGTTGTAATTCCATCATATCATATATTCTCCATCATTCAAGTTCTCATCAAACCAGGATAAATTTCAATTGCAGCCTCGTTGGGACATACGACCCGGGAATATCTCTTCCGGAATCTTTTTATCATTGATTTGCCTAGTAGTATTATATACGTATACTATTCAGCGAACCAGGTCCTATTGTTGATTTACATAAACCTATGAATTCACCAACTTTATGTTGATATTTTAAGCATGTTTTCTCAGGTCAATAAGGCACGGGGTGCTCAGATACATTGGGGGTCACTCTTTGGAAAGAGTCAGTACTAAAGATTTGGGCGTATTACATTTTGGGAACATTTGTTATAAACCGAAATCTTTACTTATATTGTCGAACAATTTGAAGCCATGAGCTTATGTAATGAACAAGTATTTTGTTAATCCAGTGTATCTTTTTAAAAACGACACGTTAGTGGTCGTTCTCGTATCTTGTGCTATTGATCTATGAAGTAATGCCCTCGGATATTCAACATTCCGCTGCTACCCAGATTTGGGGGTGTTACAAAGATACTCTTCCTCAGTTACTTAAGGACTCCATCAAAATTTCTGTTTCGCAATCCATTGCAGAGGAGCTACCTCACGTTGAGGCACAAGTTCAGAAGAACTTACAAGATCAGATTCCTAACCTTCTTCTGAAACCAATGTACAAAGAGTTCAATGCCTTCAACAAACTAGAGAGTCAGAGATTTGGTTTACTTCATAAGCAGTTTAGCAAATCCCTTCACAAGAACATGAGGAAATCCATCAGACTAAAGGTTAGAAAAGGGATGAAAGAAGTTCGGGACAAGCTCTCTTCTTGTACATCCACTGTGGCTACCAATTCCCAACATGTTCAAGATCTCAGGGTTATGTTTAAGGACATGGTTTTCCTCCTAGAGGCAGCAGAAGTCTTTAAAAAGGCTAATGCTGAGGGGGAGAAGTAGGAGAAAAACAACCCTGCTGAAGAAAAAGATGCTCAACACCTTGATCAAACTAAGGGGAGCAAAACTCAAGGGCCAACACTGCTAATATTATTTTAGGGGAGGAACCATCAGCTCAAGCTGTACCAAATAAAGAAAAAGCTCTGGTTGTTCATAACCTAGAGGAAAAGAAGTCAAAAGGAACTATTTTAATAGATGATGATTCAGATGATGATCTTGACAAGCAGTCCTTATCAAAAAGATTCAAAATCATGACTCCCATTCCTAATCCAATCCCTCTGAACACCTTTGCCCCAGAGCATCTTCTAAAGCCTGAAGAACAACAAAAGTCTCTTCATGACTTCACCAATCAGCTGTTTGGAACCACTTCCTCAAAGTTCTTACCAACTCCTCCCCGAGAACCTACACCTCCCAGAGATCCCGCCAAGGGCAAAGAAGTTGCCATTGTAAAAGAACAAGTGAATGAACTTGTTACTTATCAAGAAGAAGGAGGTTCTATCCCTAAAATGCCAAAGTTAAAGTCCTTCATTACCCTAGAGGGAACTCTGTCCCAAGAAGAATTCAATAATCAAATCAAGGAACTAAAAAGGATAAGTGATCTGAAAGCGCAAAAAGATAAATCAGAATAAGAACTGAGGAAGATGTTCAATCAAGCCACATTGAAGGCTCAGGCTAAGAAATTGACTGAACATGAGGCAAAGAAAGCCAAAATGATGGAAGAATACAACCATCAGATCTCCTTCAGAGCTGATCAACTGCCAATCACAAAGATCAGCTATGTTGTCAATCAAAATAAGGAAGCAACCATGAAGATCACCTGAGGCAACAATCATCTGAATCGTCCACCCTAACTTCAGGCTAAAGTCGCTGGGCTTCAGTGAATGGCTGGAGGTTCATGCCCTGTCATCTAAAAAGACTGGGAAATCAAATGATATGCTGTTATAAAGTCTAAGAGCAAAATTCCAATGGGTCATGGACCATGCTAAGTAGCTAGGACTTCCTCCACCTCTAGCACTTACAACTTTTAGAATGACAGTTGAGGAAAAGAAGAGTAAAAGGACACAGTTTCTCAAAGAAGCCTTTGTCACTGAAGACATCAGAGTCGATGGGATGAACAGGAACCCGATTCCTCCCCCTAGGGTCTTGCCAATTGAAGGCCTTGTCATCAATGAACCTGAGTCAGGAATCTTCTTCATGAATATGAATACGGATATAGCCTTCCAAAGAGAAAGCGAGTTTCATCTAACTCCTACCATCCAGCTAATTCGAATTCAGAACTAAATCAAAGTTGACTCAGAGATTGCTGATGAGATGTTCAGAAAGTTGATCTATGTAATAGAGGCTAGGAGTGATTGTATAGAGGCTAGGAAGATTGTAGAAAAGAACTTAGATAATTTAGGCTAAAAAGTAATGAAATCTATAGAGTTCCTTTTGTTAATTTTTCTGTTAATTATGTGTAATAAGAAGTTGTGTACTCACTTACAATAATTTTTACTTAGCATAATTTATATTCAAATAGGAGGAGATTGTTGGGCCGATTCAGAGCCCAGTAATCAGCGCCTAAATTTAAACAGAAATTAGGCTAAGTATTGAAGGACCCGCTGAGTGACATCAGTGGGTATTGAAGAACCTCTGAGTGCTGGGACTCAGAGGTTATGAAAGGACTCTCTGAAGTGCAAAGCCTTAAAGAGCAACGTCAGACGTATTCAAGTTAAAGACATCGTCAAGGAAGTCGAAGATCACTTGAAGACATACTCGTTAGCTAGGATGGATATCAGCTGGTATGTAGAAGGAATATGCTGAGGTTATAAGGAAAGTTAGAGGTGGCAATACTCTGACTATCCTATTACCCTTTGGAGAAGAGCAAGTTGAACTTAAGCTTCTTTGAGAGTTTAGGCGGGATAAGTTAATAAAGTTTATTGGCTGGACAATAAGAGATTCGACTAAAAGCCTAAACACAAGTACGAGTTGGTAAAAGTAGTAAACAGTTGGCAGAACTGTTCACTAAAGTATGGGCGGGTAGTTCCCAAGAAGGGACGTGCATTAAATACCACGTACGTCATCCACTAGATTCTTGACACCTTGCAACTACCCCCACTAAGGACGCAACCTCGTATTAGTATAAATAGAGAATGTTGAGTAAATGTCATCTCTTTTATTGTTGTTGTTATTATAGGCATTTACTCCTTTGTCGAACTTACACAGTAGACCTCTGATCCTATTAGTTGGCTATATAAGTTCACTTGTAAACTTGATACTCTATTAAGTTTACTTGTTCAAAGGGTAATCATACATTGTCATTCAACCTGTGCGATCCATAGCACATTGTAATACTTTGATTCTTAATCAATAAAGCATTACACGATTAAAAAGTTATTACTTGTGTTATTTACATTAGATAAGTGTTATATTCCATATAGACGTGTTAATTGGGACTTTCAGTCGTGCCTAAGTGTTCATTGCGTAATGTTGGTGCAAATTGTCGAGGTGTAACTTAAATAGTACATGTAAGTGAAACGTGCCGCTTAATGTTTTGCTAAATAGTTATAAAATCTTTATACGTTTTCACGTAGCCACATATATATACGAGGTTTTAAAACCGCACATTGCGGCGGAGCATTTATATACGCTAGTACTGTAAGTATTGGAGATGTAATTTTTTAGCTACAAATTCCCCATAAAATATATAGCTGAGATTTTATATTTACAATTTTCTCCATTGCTTAATTTACAGAAGGGATATAATGTACTAAACCAAAAAAACTGGAGCTAAAAGTACGTTATAGTATGAAGTTTAGAGCTATAATTCTTAAAGTAATGAAATTACAAACCAACTGCAAAGTTTTCTTGCAAAAATGTAATTCCAAGCATCAGGTACTGCATTGCAGTTGGTTCGTTGGCCAAGGTTACGAAGCTTTCCACCTTCAGTTGGCCGCAAGAAAAAAAACATACTTTTCGCTCGTTGACACATTAATCATTTCTCTTTGGTTGAGACAGAAAGAACAATTCACTACATTTCTTGTTATAGTCTGATAGCGCTCTCTTAATACCATAACTGCAATCAACATATGTAGAAGGCAAACAGTACATATGCCACACCCCTCAAGCCTTCTGCTACATGAAAAATATCTCCTGTCCCATTTCTTGTAATTTAAACCTTCTATATAATCGACTTCGACATACTTTCGAACATAATCCATCTCTACAGGAGCTGAAAATTAAGCACACATATGTTTCAGCCTTAAGCAAGATTTCTTTCAATAAAATGCAAGATTAAAGAAGTGGCCAACATTCACGTTTAACATGGCATCCCCGTTGAGCAATACTAAACACCTCCTTATTGTCTCTAATGCATTAAAATTGTTTGTATTGTTTCTTAGCTTAACTTATTTTACTTTGAATCTATCTCTAAAAAGGCTTATCTAGAAGGAAAGTTAAAGAGAAAAGAGTTACCAGTAGAGTGCGAAGCCGTTAAAGTCATGATATCTTTAGGTAATAGGACATTTCTGCTGAGCTGACAATCAAAGCTAAATGGTCACATTTAGCACCTTTAGCTTCAGCCGCCATTAAGGTAGTTGCATATGTAACCGCTAAGTCAAATTTTATCATCTTCTCGTCCTTTCTATGTCCCAATGACCAGAAGTAGCAGTTGCAACAAAATCAACAATAACATCAACGATCTCAATGAGATGATTCCATTAATTCTTAATTGATTATACATTTTCAAAAAGCTTAACCTTAACTAAACACCATCACATCATTTTTTTAAATTACAATGTTATTTTAAACTTTACATTATCGATATAAGGATCCCGCTGTATTATAGGAATCGTTGATCCTTGTCAAGATCATATATAAAAGCGTTATATTACTTATCTTGCCAGTCACCATGATCCACATTTTTAGGGCAATAGTGATCGAGTATGCATGTTTTAAATGTATGTACTGTATTAATTAGTGAGAGAAATAGATATTAAGTACATTGTTTCAGTGATAAGGTTGTTCTGAACATGCATTCTTCTAAAGACCCATCTATTTCCTCATTGCGCATTAAATGTCTTTATGGATGTTCTTTTTGTGAAAGTTGAATAGTTATAGACAACATGATCTAAAGTAATTTGACTTAATACTGCAAATTTTCAGTAGCACATAACACCCTTAAACAGCAAATTTGCAGAGACATAAAAAAACCATTAAAAAACAAATGAAATGACCAAAGCTAAACTTTTGCAACATTCCACAATTACCAATTATAGGACTAAAACACACATTTAAAACATGAAATTTTTACAGCCTACAAAACATCTGTTAAACTAGAAAATCTAAACACCCATCTTAAAGGAGCGAGTATGACTCATGTATAAATAATGCAATCAATCACAACTTTTAAATTACCTGTGTAGACTCAAGTTTACTGCCCAAATCAGAGCACTCTTCGACACGCGTATTGAACAGAGTTTGCAGATCCTCAAATTGCTACGAATGATGTGAAAGAGTAAAAACGCTCTGTCATTCGAACCCGAACCCTCTATCGCTTGCAGATATATGCCTAGTATAGTCTGCATACCGAAAAGAAAAATAAATTAAAGCCATTAGCCTACTGATTATTTTCATACGCTAATATAATGTCAAACATCACAAAAAAATTAATTTACTTTCACAGAAAACTCAACATTTTTATTAGACATTAATTCTTTGAAGTTTAGTTTAAGACCACGTAAATTGGAAAAATCTTATTGCTAGAAAGCCGAGAGTACCTCAAAAATGTTTTTTACATACCTATTAGACCGGCAATAATGGCAATACCCATCAATGCGATTGCTTAGGATGTTGCTTAATAAGCATTTATAAGTCGCTTCAAAAAGAGCAAAGCAAAATTATATTTTCAATTTTTTGAAATCGAAACACACAAATCAATTATATATATAACATAAACACAATCAAACCGTAATCTAAATTTACGATAAAAATAATCAAAATGTTAGCAAAATGATTTTTCCCAAAGATTTAGCAAAATATTACATACGAACTCTTCCTCAAACGTCTCGATTTTATTTGAAAAATAGATTTATGTAGAATCACTTACACATGCAATTGAAGATTTGCCATTGTATGACAACCCATAACCAAAACCCCCTCCTTTCAGCCCCTATTTCAGCACGCAAACACGCCCATTTTAGTCCCATTTAAGCACCTAAACCCACCCATTTCAGGTCCCATTTTAGGTCCCATTTCAACAACGAAACCCACCCACTGCAGCCCCCATTTCAACAACCAAACACACACATTTTAGCTCCTATTTCTACGGCCTAACCCACTCGTTTTGGCCACAAATTCCGCACCAAAACCCCTTCCTGTCATCCCCATTTCAGCACCCAAACATCCTCCTTTCATCCCGCTTTTAGCCCCAATTTCAGCCCATACAATATTATAAATCCAATAAAATCCTATAGAATATAGATTGTGGTTTTATAATTGGTCTACAGGTTCTTATCGACACATAATTCAATTGGCCGAACTTATTGCATTTTACCATTTACGTGTTTGCCGATTTCAGTTGTTGAAGCTCTATTTATCTCACTTTCTCTAGTTGTGTCCTACACATTCTCCATAACTGTTACCAGGAACAGATTCTTTAAGTAATATACTCCTATAACGGATCAATTTGTAGTTGCACGTGTCAAATGCAATAGCTGCAAGATCCAAAAAAATGAACAAATAAGCAATTTGAAACACATCTTACATAATATGAATAAACTAACATATAAAAATGAAGACTGGAATAACAAACTATACCTTCGTCTTTGCTGCAGCGTGTATGGCATTGAAGATGTCATTCTCTTTGGAGTTTTCATGTTCTGTTCATCAGCAGATGGCAGCGTCGTTGCAGGTGTAGTGGCCAGCATCTTTTGAGGTGTTCTGTATCGATCATTCGTAGAGTTAATGTTGGCATTTGATGATAATGATGGATAAATAGGAGAATGAGGTTTTCTGAATGGTGTTGTTTGGTTTTGATGTGCATTTGTCGCGGTTTTAGTTTGTCTATAAGGACGATTTTGACTACCTGCGTTACTTTTATCTGCAAAGAAATCAATAGCGAATAGTTGCAAGACGAACTAAATGGCTCATTTCTTTATAAACTATTATACATACTTTTTAAACTATTTGCATTTTGCTTTTGCTGGAAATGTAAAAAAAAGGTGCAATTGGCGCTTAGCATGTAGAGGTGCGAAATGGACAACCTGTTGTACGTACAACATATACATAACCAATCCCCTAAAAACCAACCCTACTGTTGCTTCTCATTAGATGCTTGTAGAAAAATATAATAAGAAACTGTAAATGGTAGGCATAATTTAAACCACCTAACCTAATGTGCACATAAGGGAACACAATCCTTCTGACAAATTAACATTCCGTAGCAACATAATCGGTGATCCAATACACTTACTAAAAATCTCTCCAATAAGTAAGTAGCTTATTTCACATTGCTTATCTTGACATGCAAATAAAATTACCAAAAACACATAACCTTTTTTTTATCTTATATCATTTATGATAAGCAAATCTCAACAGGGCATAAAATAAATATCAGCTAATCAAAATATAAACAAACTTAAATTCCATTCTAGTTGATCAAAACATAGAAACCAAAGGCCCTAATTTTTTTTATAGAAATCCGAATTTAATACACATAGATTAGGTAAAAAAACTACCCGATAATGTTTCGAACAGGTTCAGAGACTAACACCCCTTTCGCTTTCGTCTTGATGCAGCTGCAAAAAATTTTCAAATCCGAAACTTTTAATGAATGCAATCTATTATTAACACATAGCAATTAATGTTTATATAGTTCAAGAAAAATTAAAAAAATAAGTAAGGAGTTTAAAGAAAGAAATCACTTACCATCAGCGATTGCATGAAAAAAATTGGTGGTTACTTTCATTAACCAATTTCACTTTGTAATCTTTCATCATCCTGAAATAAAAAAAATAACAACAACTTGACAAAAACAGAGCAAAAAATCGAGTATCCATTTGAAATAAAGGAGTAATTAGAGCTTCGTCAAGTAAGTATCTCCGCATTTATGGTCGAAAGAAGTGATTATTGTTTGTATCTTCAAGTTATCATCAAGTCTGTGTGTGGATTTTGAGTTTCTTTTTATTAGATCTGAAAATTTTTGTGTGTCTTGAGAGGTTTTACATGTGTCAAGATAATGATTCATTGAGAGGGTTGGGGGTTTGGTAAAACGTGTCCGGGCTAAAAGATAATGGAGAAGCAGGGATGGAAGTGGAGAAAGTATGAAAAGTCTGTTTTTTATATTCAAAGTAGATCGATTACCCGGATCGGAGGAAAAAAATTTTAAAAAAAACCTTGGACCGGGTCAACCCGTTGGAACCCGCCGGAACCGGCCAAACCCGCCGGAAACAGCCGGGTCGGGGCGGTTTGCATTTAATGCATTTATGACCCAAGTTCCCCTTTTTAATAAAGGTGATAATGTAAAGAGTACATCATCAAGATAATGACATACTATATGCTCTTTTTAAATATAAACTCATTATCAACCATACAGTAAAAAATAAGTGTGATATACATACTACCTAATTTTATTCTCGTTACTATTTAAACACATTTCATATGAGATAACCCTTTGAACATGAGCACATTTTTAAGTGGTTCACACTTAATGTCAAGTGTTAGCTACTACAGTTTTGTTGTCCTAGCGACTTCTAATTTTTCAGTTATATATGGCTGCAAAAAAATATCATTGTTAAAACTGTCTTGAACATAGTCACCGTAGTGAAATCAGCATAATAAGCAAACTTATATCATATAGGGGACACACAACATGTATAAGTCATAAATATAGTTGGAGTGGTTTTTGCGTATACTTTTTTTTCTTTTTGCTTTTGTGACCTGATACGGATTGAGTTATAATTCTGGTTTAAGTCGTTTTTAAAACTGGTGGTGTGCTCTTCATTAGAAACTTTGAATCTTTTTGCTATCATGCAGGTAACTAATAAATATTCCTAAAGACATGCTATTTTATAACATATCTGTAGCTTTAATAAGTCACTTGAGCTATCCCGGGCAAAGATATTTCATAAGGCATCCTTAAACCATCTAAATGGAATACCAAATTAAAATCTGATGTATAACTGTCCATTTGACTCTCTGAGTGATTCAAGTAAATGGTGTGTGTAATAATGATCTATAAAAGTATATACTTACTAAACACCAATCTGAAGCTATTCTTATATACAAACGACACAACAATGATCTATGAAACTATAATGATTTATAAAAATGCAACTATGAAATATCCTTATAAGTTATAAATTTTCTCAATTGTTTTCTGGTGCAAGCTTAGTAACCAAATGATAACCGTCACAAAACACAAAAGAAATGTCTAGATTTTACTTTCTTTTGCTTCCTCTTTGATTAGATAGCCATACGGGTTTTTACTAGCCACTTCCACTGCACGTCTCAATTCTAAATTTTACCCTGCAATTACAATAAACCATATATAAGAACTATTGTAAAAGTAAAAAAGAAAGCAAAGTCTTCCTTTCATAGATTTCATAACTTGCTAATAGTAGAAGCGGAAACAATGGCCCATTAGTTTATGAATGGGTCATCTTAGGTAAAAAAAGAAACCACAAAAGGGTTACTATAGCCCATTCTATTTATTAGATTATTGAGAAAAGTTCATTTGCATATCAGTTTCTCCTCACATGCCAAAAGACAAATCCTTACCATCCATTTGAGTTTAATCTAATGGTGAGGATTAATCTGAGATTTAATTGGATAAACCTTCTTTTTTGTCATAGTATATATGTAAAGCTTCTTTTTTCATTCTTCATTTTATTATCATTTATTTCACACACATCTCTCTCCACAGGAATTCATCTTCTCCAATTATAACCTGTAACCACTCCTCCACGCTCTCTGACGCGCCACCCGATCCCCATCCACCATACTCAATTCATCTATCTCATCTAAATCACCGTCAACACCGTCACGATCTTACACCACCATAGCATCTACGACCCTGCTACGATCATCGCGATGGAGTCACGATGTTGATTGGAGGTCTAATAAAGTATGTGTTCTTCCCCAATTCTCTCTCATCTTCAATCAACCAATCAAACCCTAATTTAACATTCAATTCATCAAATTAATCATCAAAAATTTGTTTCGCCAGCCATTTTATAACCTTCAATTTGAATCAGATTTTTAACACCATTTTTTTTTTTTCTTTCCTTTATTCTTTTCGTCATTATCATTATGTTCATCCGTCATTTTGGCCCCGCTCTTTCTCGCCGGAATGATATACCATTGCCGCTAGCAACATCATCATTGCTGTAACCAATTCGCTCCAATTAGGTATGGATATGCTAGAGGAATTTTTGATTTTTTTTGTTTGTGTTGTCCACATGTGTTCACCAATAACCCACACCATATCCCCCACCAATGAATTACCCCTATTTGTTGGACTTTTTTTTCTTTGATTTTTTTTTTTGTATATTTTAGTTAGTAATATTGTGCCTTTAGATATAGATCAGGTGTATGGATCATTGGATCTATACGTATAAGGTCCATGTCATTGGGAGTAGTAAGACTGGAATTTAGGAGGATTTCAATAGCTATAGAGAGGAGTTTTATGGGAGTGGGAGTGGTTTTGTAATGAGGGGGTTAAGTTTAGGTGGTGATGTATGCGTTGATTTGATTAATAGTGATGTGATAAGGAGTTGAAGTCTATTTCGGACAGTGATGTTTTAGTGGGCGGGGGGGTATGGGAGGAAAGGCCGTCCCCTACAGAGCCGATATGGTTGAGGGGGTAGTGGACGGGTCCGGTTGGTGGGGAAGGAGAAGTCCTAAATCACCGTCAACACCGTCACGATCTTACACCACCATAGCATCTACGACCCTGCTACGATCATCGCGATGGAGTCACGATGTTGATTGGAGGTCTAATAAAGTATGTGTTCTTCCCCAATTCTCTCTCATCTTCAATCAACCAATCAAACCCTAATTTAACATTCAATTCATCAAATTAATCATCAAAAATTATTATCTCCATCAATTATAACCTTCAATTTGATCAGATTCGTCATTATGTTCATCCGTCATTTTGGCCCCGCTCTTTCTCGCCGGAATGATATACCATTGCCGCTAGCAACATCATCATTGCTGTAACCAATTCGCTCCAATTAGGTATGGATATGCTAGAGGATGATTTTTTTGTATATTTTAGTTAGTAATATTGTGCCTTTAGATATAGATCAGGTGTATGGATCATTGGATCTATACGTATAAGGTCCATGTCATTGGGAGTAGTAAGACTGGAATTTAGGAGGATTTCAATAGCTATAGAGAGGAGTTTTATGGGAGTGGGAGTGGTTTTGTAATGAGGGGGTTAAGTTTAGGTGGTGATGTGTGCGTTGATTTGATTAATAGTGATGTGATAAGGAGTTGAAGGCGATTGCGGACAGGATGTTTAGGGCGGGGTATGAGAAAGAGTATGGTCAGGTTTTTAGTAATGTGAGGCGTTATGTGTTGGATGAGTGTTTAGCGATTTTAGGAGTTGAGAAGCTGAGTATTGAGGAGGTGCAAAGGATTGAGTGGAATGTTTTGGATGAGAAGATGAAGAAGTGGATTCAAGCGTTTAATGTTGTAAGGTGCTATGAAAAATGTCTACAGGGGATTTGATATGGAAGAAGGTAGAGATGTTACATGGAATCAGATCAAACTGAAATTGTTTGATGGAGACGAGTATGCTAAAAAAAGACTATATTCAGAAATTAAATTGCTAAAGACTTTGAGGAACGAAAACCTGGTAATTCTTTATGGTTTCTGGAGGAACACTGAGAATAGCCACTTGAACTTTATTACCGAGGAATGCGTATTAGGAAATGTTAGAGATTACAGAATCAAACACAAGTGTGTGTCTTTAAAACTCTTAAAGAAGTGGTCAAGACACTGAAAGGATTGGATTATTTGCACACCCACGAGCCATGCATAATTCATAGAGATCCCAACTGCAGCAACATCTTCATCAACAGAAATACTGGAAAGGTAAATATACTCTCTGATTTTAAGTTTCGTGTTTATTTGTGCATTTTATTATATGTATGTTTGGTTTAAATATAGGATCGGGAGTGTTTGGTAAGACGATTACTGACTTGTAATGTACATGAACAGGTTAAGATTGGTGACTTCGGTTTAGCATCGACTGTAGGAAAGATCCACCTGGCGCACTCCATGATAGGGACACCAGCGTACATGGCACCCGAGCTATACAAAGAGAATTACAATGAATAGTAGACATATACTTGTTTGGATTGTGCTTAGTAGAAATGGATACGACGGTGATACCATACATGGAATGCAACTGTATTGCTCAAATATACCATAAAGTTACAAAGGGTGTGATGCCTCTAGCCTTAAACAAAGTAAAGGATCTGGAATTAAAAGCTTTAATCGAAAAGTGTATTGGCCAGAAATGAGTTAGGCCTTCTACCTCTGAGCTTTTTAACGTTTTGTTTTTGGAGATTGGCGACGACAAAAAGTGATGCAACTGCTTAGAAGACCAAATAGGGAGTCTCTCTGGAAGTTGGACTCTGATTTACAAGGATAATGGCGTTAATGAAGAGTATATGGAAGGTATTAGCATGTTTACAACCGAACAAATTCTTTAATTTTGTAACGTTATGCAATAAACTTAGAAGGTTATATCTCTTACTCTGACAATTTTGTAGATATCATAGTTATGTAATTAAATGGCGTGGAATCATTTGCTAATGTTGCAAGTATAATTAATGTATGAGTTATATGGTACATCAAAGTATTTTGATTATATTTTGTCGTATAAACTGATCGAATGGTATAGTTTCTAGTGTTTGGGGGTAGTAAGACTGGTATTTACTGTCATTTACTTTACTAACATAGCTCCAATAACAAACGGGGTAAATCTGGTGATGTTGAATACTGTCATTTACTTTACTACAAGTAAGTCGCAAAGGCATTGACTTCTGATCAATCCACATGAGATCAGATTCTTGCTATTGGTAGAATAACAAAGCCTTGCCTGCCAGGAGTAGTGGCGGGTATACATTTTTCTTGGATAAAGCTTTGAGTATGAATGACAATTAGTATATATTCCTTTCATTCTATATAAACAATGTGAGGGTATCTACGTTCATTCCTTACTATGGCTATAGGTCTGTTGGTAACTCTTGTGCATTGCGTAACATAAAAAAATTGATAGTATATCATGGTAATTGTAAGGTGCGCATTTCCAACAATGTGTGAGCTTCTATTTGTTCCTTTTTGCCAATGTCGAGTGCAGGCATGGTTTGGTTAAGAGTGTTTGATTTACTGTCCGTGGTTGTTTTCGGTTAAATGATAATAAATTGGGCAGTCTTGATGTAGCCAGATGGTAGTATACATTGCTCTTAGTTTGAGTTTTGATGGGTTCAGTTCTTCTAAAGTAGTGATAGAGTGCTCATTTTAGCTCAAGTAGCCAGATTAGCTGAAGTTTTTAGTCTGCTGCAAGCACTTTTACTTTTTTCTATAAGTACGTATTTTTGGTGCAGTCACCCGTTTCGATTTTAGTCTGGCAGTTCTCATGTATTATGGTTCACAATAAATTGTTCCCGTTCATATCATGAATCGCTTCTAGTTATTTTTGCATGTGTGATTTTTATACTCTCTACATCTTGCAGATGTAGGATTTGGAGTTGACTTTGTATTTTGTTGGCCTTCAAGCTTCTGAAAAAACTATTGAAGTTACTAAAATGATCATTTCTAAATTATAAATGCAAAAGTACTCTTGATATTTCTCGTTGTTCACAAGTTGTTGCCATACTTGTAACTAAGAGTGTTAGTACTCATGTTACTTTTATTTCCCCTTCATAACTAGTATGACAGAAGGATATAGGGGTGAGCATCGGGTCGGAACCGACCCGAACCGAAAAAAACCTACCCGAAACCGAAACTGAAATTAGGAAAATTGCAAACCGAGAACCGAACCGAGTTAAGCATATGTAAACCGAAACCGAACCGAACCGACTAAACCGAAATGGTTATCCAAAACCGAAAACCGAACCGAATAAGCTCGGTTCGGCTCGGTTTGTCGAGTCGGGTCGGTTTTTTCGGTTCCCCTAGAAGGATATACTCTTGATATCAATGATTTATCCAATGTCTAATAACTTGGAATTTCAAACATTGAATTAGCTTTTTAGCTTTGTGTTTCATGTGTATAGTAGTTGCGGTCTTAGATGTTTGTCGTCAATGTACTCATAAATTTCTTGCAGGACTTTTTGGTGTATATCACCTTTGATATTTTAAGTTCATAATGGTGTAATTTTATCTATTAGTTTCGTTATTTAGCTTAATTTTGTTTGAACTGCAATTGAATTGATGCGTTTTGTTGATGTGATTGCTAAATAACAAAGTTGTATCATTTTAAGTTGATGACACTTTATAATGCTTATTAGTTAATATTTATTATATGGCATGTCTAAAATCACTTGTGATATTGGTTAATATCACTTGTGATATTGTCTAATATCACTTGTGATATTTCAAGAAACAAACAAGTATGCTTTTAAACCTTTAATTTCACCTATGATATTTTTATATATATTATCACCTATGTGTTTTCTAATATTTTTATACTTTTCAGGTACAAGATGGTTTTTGTGTCTTTCCCGCAATAGACAAGCACAAGAAGTGTTTATATCTAGCTATTGTTTCTGGTCTTAATAAGTTTGTGGAATATTAGAACAATAAGCGACTTGTTCATGTGGTTATCAAAATTTTCTTTTGCAAATGGGAATCTACATATGTAAAGATTTTCATACCCACGTGCTCCTCTATGGAATAAGCGACTTGTCTACAACAAGACCACAACTAGGGGTGGCAATTCAGGTCGGGTTCGGGTTGGCGGGTTCGGGTTGGCAGGTTGGCGGGTTAGAAAACCCTAACCCGAACCTGACCCATTTAAATAATCGGGTCAGTTGTGTCAATCCTAACCTGTTTACACATAACCCGAACCTGACCCATTTAAATAATCGGGTCAGTTGTGTCAATCCTAACCTGTTTACACATAACCCGAACCTGACCCATTTAACCCATATATATAGTTGGGTCGGCGGGTTAAATAGGTTACATGGGTTGAATAGGTTAAACGGGTTTCGGGTTGACCCATCGAACCTATTTTATATACAAAAGTTGGCACATTACACGGGTTATACAAGTTAAACGGGTTTGCGGGTCGACCCGTTTAACCCATTTAACACATATAATAAAATATAAATAATTTTTATTTTTAGAAAAAATCTTAAACGGGTTGACGGGTCGACCCGCTTAATTTATTCTCTACCCGAACCTAACCTGTTTAATAAACGGGTTACATAGGTCAACCCAAACCCGACCCGAAATCTATTAGACTCAACCCAAACCTGCTAATTTTCGTGTCGGTTTCAGGTCGGGTTTCGTGTCGGGTCAGAAATTGCCACCCCTAACCACAACGTTTCCCTTTTTATCTCTAGTGGTAACGAGACGCATTTCTTTGTTTTAATAGCAATATTTTTTGTATATGTAGACTCCATAAGGAGTTGATATGTAGATATCAGAACATTATGTTACATTTTTAAAATACAGATAAGGTTAACAGGCAATTCATGAATTTAAATATCACAAGATATTAGACATGTCATATAGATTAATGCAACACTTATTTGGTTTTGAGAATACATCGAGTTTTTATTTTTATAGTTTGTTTCCTTTTTATTTATTTTGGTATTTGTAAGTGACACTTGTTTATCACTTGCGATATAACATTGTATCGAGGTCAAACAAATAGGTCAACCGTGGTCAATGACGATCAACGGTGGTCAAACTTGCCGAAAACCTTTTAATCTTGCCAGAATTACCTAAAACTCACCGTAAACTTGTTTTGAACACTTATAATAACTGTTTAAATCTATTACAAGTTGTTATTTAGAAAAATATCTTCCCAATAATACCTAAAACTCGTCGAAAATACACAAAATTTGCCGAAAATACTCAAATTTTGCAAGAAATGCCAATCCGATTAATCCCGCCTAGACCAATTACAAGCTATAGGTGGTCGACCGTCCGGCTAATGATTCACGATTTTTGCAACCTTGCTATAGAGTAATATCCCAAGTGATAGACTCAAACATGAATGATGTCTACTTTTACTCATGTTATTTCTTTATCACTGGTGATATTACTCACATGTAAAATACCAGAATTAATGTTACATTCTATTACTTTTATCATATGTGATATTATACCTAGTGGTTAGGGGTTTTGAGTTTTTGGTATAGGTTTTAGTGGTTAGGGGTTTAGGGTTTTTGGTATAAGGTTTAGTAGTTAAGGGTTTAGGGTTTTTAGTATAAGTTTTAGTGGTTATGAGTTCAGGGTTTAATGTTTATGTAAATATCACTTGTGATATTATACCTAGTGGTTAGAGGTTTAGGGTTTTTTGGTATAGGTTTTAGTGGTTAGGGGTTTAGGCTTTTGGTATAGGGTTTAGTGGTTAGGGGTTTAGGGTTTTGGTATAGGTTTAAGTGGTTAGGGGTTTAGGGCTTTTGGTATAGGTTTTAGTGGTTAGGGTTTTAATGTTTTTGGTATAGGGTTTTGTGGTTAGGGGTTTAGGATTTTTGGTATAGGTTTTAGTGGTTAGGGGTTTAGGGTCCTTGGTATAGGTTTTAAGGTTTGTGTATATATATCACTTGTGATATTATACCTATTGGTTAAGGTTTTTAGTATAGGTTTTAGTGGTTAGAGGTTTAGGGTTTCGGTACAGGTTTTAGTGGTTAGGGGTTTAGGGTTTTGGTATAAGGTTTAGTGATTAGGGGTTTAGTGTTTAATGTTTATGTAAATATCACGGTGTGGATATCTATACCTAGGTGGTTAGTAGGTTAAGGTTTTTCGTTCATAGTTTTAGTGGTTAGGGTTTGGATTTTTGGTATAGGGTTTAATGGATAGGGGTTTTGGGTTTGGTATCGGTTTAAGTGGTTATGGGTTTAGGGCTTTTGGTATAGGTTTTAGTGGTTAGCGGTTTTAATGTTTTTGGTATAGGGGGGGGTGGCTTTGTGGGTAGGGGTTTAGGATTTTTGGTCTAGTTTTAGTGGTTAGGGGTTTAGGTCCTCTGGTATAGGTTTTAATGTTTCGTGTATATTATATCACTTGTGATATTATAAACCTATTGGTTAAGGTTTTTAGTATAGGTTTTAGTGGTTAGAGGTTTAGTTTGTATAGGTTTTTAGTTATATATATATATATATATATTATATATATTATATATATATATATATATATATATATATATATATATATATATATATAAACTTTAAAATCTATACAAAAACTCCTAAACCTCTAACCACTAAACCCTATAGCAAAAACCTTAAACCCCTAAATACTAGGTATAATATCATAATGATATATACATAAACTTTAAAATATATACCAACACCTTAAACCCCTATCCACTAAACCCCATACCAAAAACCTTAAACCCCTAACCACTAAACCCTATACCAAAAACCCAAGCCCATAACCATTAAAACTTATACCAAAAACCCTAAACCCTCAACCACTAGGTATAATATCACAAGTGATATATATATAAACTTTAAAATCTATACCAAAATCCCTAAACCTTAACCACTAAACCCTATACCATAAACTCTAAACCTCTAACCACTAAAACCTATACCAAAACCCTAAACACCTAACCCCTAGGTATAATTTCACAAGTGATATATACATAAAATTTAAAATCTATACCAAAAACTCTAAACCCCTAACCACTAAACCTTATACCAAAAACTCTAAACCCCTAACCACTCGGTATAATATCATAAGTGATATATACATAGACTTTAAATCTATACCAAAACCCTAAGCCCCTAACCATTAAACCTTATACCAAAAACACTAAACCCCTAACCACTAAACCATATACCAAAATCTTTTAACCCCTAACCACTAGGTATAATATCAAAACCTCAAAACCTCTAACCACTAAACCTATGATATTACTCATATGTAGAATACAAAAATAAGGTCACGTTACATTGCTTTATCACATGATAATAAATGAAGAGCTTCTTTTATCAAATGGGTTATCGGTTTTTTATTTTTATTGTTGACTTCATGTTTTATCACATGTGATATTCTAAGACTATTTGAAAACAACATCAACTTTCAGACTTGCCAAATCCGCCTTAGAACCTTTATTAACTAAGATTTATATGTGGCTTAACACTGATTACCCTTGAGATTGTAATATCATCGGTGATAAATATAACCTTTATCAACTAAGATTCACTCGTGGCTTAGTATTGATTACCCATGAGATTGCAATATCACCGATGATAAATATAACCTTTATCAACTAAGATTCACTTGCGGTTTAACAATTTTTACCTCTGACATTGTAATATCACCAGTGATAAATAAATGTGAACCTTTATTGACTAAGATTCACCCGTGACTCAAGACTTATTATGACCGACATTGTAATATCACCAGTGATAAATAAATAATAATAAAATCTCAAGTGATAAAGCAATATAATGTGACAATAATTATGGTATTCCACATATGAATAATATCACATGTGATAAAGCAATATAATGTGAAATTAATTGTGGTTATTTTTGAATTTTTAACATGTAACTAATATTATTTATCACTTGTGATATTATACTTTTAGTAGGAATCAAAGGGTGAAGCCTCTTTATGTGAATTCTTATTTTGCTCAAATTAATACAACACTTGTTGGATTTTAATAATACTTCAAGTATTTATTTCCATACTTTGCTTCCTTTTTATTTATTTTGGTATTTATAAGTGACACTTATTTATCTCTTGGGATATAACACTATAAGGAAGATGAAAAACATTTAAATGATCGTTCTTAGTCAATTAAAAGAAATATCTCATGTGATAAAGCAATATAATTTAACACTAATATTTAATGTGATAAAGCAATAAAATGTAACAATAATTCTGATATTTTAGAAATAAAATGAGCAAAAGTAGACATCATTCATGTCCGGTTATATCACCTGAGATATTACTATAAAGTGACTAGTTTCACACTATTACTTTATTACCTGATATATTACTCTAAAGTGACTAAGACAGACCATTTAAAAACTTTTCAATTTTAATACAATGTTATATCATAAGTGATAAACACGTGTCACTTACAAATACCAAAATGAATAAAAAGAAAGCAAACTATCTATTATACTAAAAGATTGAGCCCCTAAATTTAATGGGGCAGTATCTTTAAATGATATGTCTCACCCAGAGAGCCATAAGTACAAAACCCTACTGCATACATTGATAAGCATCTTGAGGAGTACCCTATGCTTCCATGATTATACCGAAAAATATGTAGAGTTTTTACATTTAATGCAGCAGTATTAATGAGGGAGGGACCATTTGTGTCAAGATTATGTAGCTTTTTCTCAAAGCTAACCCTAATCCTAACACTATAAATAGGGGGTCCCTAAATCTCATTTTTCATCCCATACCTATCCTCTCTTCTCTCTTGGTCGAAATTAGGGATCCCCATGAAAGGGAACCCGAAATTTCGGTACATTGTTTAGACTTTAGGCTTTAGGATTTAGGCTTTAAGTTTTAGAACTATTGTTTTCTTTGTTGTTATAGATAAGTCCTCTCTTCTCTCTTGGTCGAAATTAGGGATCCCCATGAAAGGGAACCCGAAATTTCGAAATTAGGCTTTAGGCTTTAGGCTTTAGGCTTTAGGCTTTAGGCTTTAAGAACTTTTTTTCTTTGTTGTATAGATAAGTAATTTATGTGTGTGTTATATGTGAAGTCTTTATTATTGTGTATTCTTCAATTTTGTTTAACACAAGCTTTGTAATTGTACAAATCCTGTGAATAATGGCATGATCAATGGTATACTTAAACGATGAGCCCCTAAATTTATGGGGCTGTATCTTTAAAATGATTTGTCTCACCCAGCGAGTCATAACTACAAACCCAACTGCAATACTGAAACCTCAATATCATGAATACTAATGATTAGTGATCAATTCAATTTTAACATGGAATTCAATCTGTGCAACATTTTTGTCTTTATAGCATCCCAATATCTCCTTAATAAACATATAGTTTTCAATTATATAGGAAAATCAAAAGCTCTGCTATTTATAAAGTCCTCTTTCATATCCTTATATGAGTCACTATATAAGCTCCACCAATTAGGATGTGCAAACCATCCCTTTTGATTTGTTCACTGCCACGTATGCATAATAAAGTTGAATCAAACTGGGACGGAGTCAACTCAGTATTTACCGAGTTAGACCGAGTCGGCTACAAGAACAAGAAGAAAAAACCATAATCAAAACAGCCGAACAACAATTTCCTCATATATCCAACTCCAACCCCTCATATACAACAAAACTACACCACATCCTCAACCCATAACGAATTTGAACTTTAATGAAAATTAATGATCTCAGAATTTCTTTTCTTTCGTGTTGTGCAACAACATCATGACCTTACAAGATCATACACGATAACGAATATCATCATAGATCTTTAACATGTTTTTAAAAAATAGATCTTCAAGAAGAAAAACTTCTCTTTTATATTCGAAAATAATGATTAGATTTATAACAATTCTGTTACAATCTATCTTTGTTCGTTTAAAAAAAACACAAAAATAAAATCTAGATAGACCTTTGAAAATATCGGTATGTGGCATTTTTGACATGGCACCTCGCCACCACTCGCCACCATACCACAAGAGCTTGCCGTTTGAAATTTTTCCATATCTCGCTGTGGAAACGAGTTAGAAGAAGACAAACAAGTTTTGAAATATAACCGTCCTTCGTTTAAACAAACCAACGGATAGTTTGACACTATTTCCTTTGTGGAGGGATATGGTGATGTATTGATCTATGTTGTTGATGCGTTTTATTTTGAGAGGAAATATAGTGGATCAGGCGTTTGAATAAGAGAGCAATTAGGGTTTGAGAGATTTAATACAAACCTAAATATTATGGAAATCATATTGGGCTGGATCATTTATGTCATTGTAAGTTGGGCCAGGTGCATTCAATTCGAAAATTAATAATTTGGCTAGTTGGAAAACGTTGTTTGTTAAAATGAAATTAATGGGATGGTTAAAAATTAGTCGCATGTTTTATTACTACGTAGTACATATTGTATATTTTTTAATTATTGTTATTGTATTTTATTGTTGTCTATTCGTTTACTTTGAGCAAACACGAGTGTAGCGTATCATATATATAAAGATGTTAGAATTTTAGAATATGAAATGATTATAAGAACATTGGTCCCACATGTATTTCACAAGAAAAAGTTTAAAAAAGCACTTAATTATTACTATTCCTTTCTTAAGGCTTATTTTGAAGTAGCCTGAATCATTATGCAATAAACACTTAGATACAACCCGTGTGCATCGCACGGGTTTGCATGTTCAACAACGCATCTAAACATTACACGGCCAATTCCCAAAGTATACACAATCAGACTAACGCATCAACATTCTAACAAAATCATTATGCAAGCAACCACATGAGAAATTTTTTTAACACAAGCCGTGTGCATCGCACGGGTCTGCATGCCTCGTTATACTAAAATATTGAGCCCCTAAATTTATTGGGGTTGTATCTTTAAATGATTTGTCTCACCCAGAGAGCCATAAGTACAAAACCCTACTACATACATTGATAACATCTTAGGAGAACCCCATGATCCATGATTTATACCGAAAAAAAAATAATATAGATTTTTTACATGTTAATGCAGCAGTATTAATAAGAGTGGGACCATAAGATCAAAGTATTAATGAGGGAGGAACCATTGTGTCAAGATTATGTACATTTTCTCAAAGCTAACCCTAATCCTAACACTATAAATAGGGGGTCCCTAAACCTCATTTTTCATCCCATACCTCTCCTCTCTTCTCTCTTGGTCGAAATTAGGGATCCTCATGAAAGGGAACACGGAATTTCAGTCCATTCGAACAGTGTTTGATATTCACTTTTGATAGAAATTAGGGATCCCCATGAAAGGGAACCCGAAATTTTGGTACATTGTTTAGACTTATAGCTTAGGGTTTTAGGCTTTAAGCTTTTAAGCTTTACGCTTTAGAACTATTGTTTCTTAGTTATTATAAATAAGTCCTCTCTCTCTCTTGTCTAAATAGGTATCCTTATAAAGGGAACCTGAATTTTGGTCCATTCGAACAATGTTCGGTATTCTCTTTTGGTCGAAATTAGAGATCCCCATGAAAGGGAACCCAAAATTTTGAAATTAGGCTTTATGCTTTAGGCTTTAAGCTTTAGGCTTTAAGCTTTAGGCTTTAGAACTTTTTTTTGTTTGTTGTTATAGATAAGATCAATTTATGTGTGTGTTATATTGAGTGTATATATTGTGTAGGCTCAAGTTGTGTAACACAAGCTTTGTACATTGGGGGGGGTACAAATCCTTGTGAATAAATGTGCATGATCAATGGTATAAGCTAAAAGATTGAGCCCCTAAATTTATTAGGAACATGTATCTTTAAAGATTTGTCTCACCAGAGAGTCAAACTACAAAACCCAATTGCAAACTGAAACTCAATATCAAGAAGTACTAATGATTAGTGATCAATGCATTCTTACATGTGAATTCACAATTCTTGCGCAACTTTTAGTCTTTTTAGGCATCCCATTATCCTCCTTACAAACTTATAGTTTCAGTTCTTGAAGAAAATCAAAGCTTTGCTATTTATAAAGTCTCTTCATATCCTCACTATGAGTCACTATATAAACTCCACCAATTAGGATGTGCAAACCTATCCACTTTGTTTTGTTCACTGCACGTATGCGATTTAATAAAGTGAATCAAGACAGGGACGGAGTCAACTCAGTATTTACCGAGTTAGACCGAGTCGGCTACAAGAACAAGAAGAAAAACCATAATCAAAACAGCCGAACAACAATTCCTCATCTATCCTACTCCCATCCTCCTCATATCACAACAAAACTACAACCACATCATCAACCCATATCAGATTCGAACTAACATGGAAAATTAAATGATCTCGAAATTTTCTATTTCTTTCGTTTGTGCAACAACACATGACCTTAAAAGATCATACATCGATACGAATATCATCATAGATCTTTAACATGTTTTTAAAAAATAGATCTTCAAGAAGAAAAACTTTCTCTTTATATTCGAAAATTATGATAGATTTATAACAATGTTGTTACAATCTATTTGTTTCTTTAAAGAAAACACAAAAATAAAGACCCAATCTTAGACCTTTTGAAAAGATAACGAATGGTGCATTTTTGACATGGCACCTCGCCACCACTCGCCACCATACCACAAGAGCTTGCCGTTTGAAATTTTTCCATATCTCGCTGTGGAAACGAGTTAGAAGAAGACAAACAAGTTTCGAAATATAACCGTCCTTCGTTTAAACAAACCAACGGATAGTTTTTGACACTATTTCCTTTGTGGGAAGGATATGGTATGTTATTGAACTATGTAAGATTGATGCGTTTAGTTTGAGAGGAAATATAGTGGATGCAGGCGTTTGAATAAGAAGAGCAATTAGGGTTGAGAGATTTTATACTAACCAAATATAGTGGGAATAACATAATTGGGCTGATCAATGTTTTGTCATTGTAATTTGGGCCAGGTGCAATCCATTCGAAAATACTAAATTGGCATAGGTTAAAACGTTGTTGTTAAATGAAATATGGGATGGTTTAAAATATCGTAAGATTTTTTACTAACAAGTATCATCTTGTATATTTATTTTTTTATTATTGTATTGTATTTTATTGTTTGTCTATTCGTTTAATTTGAGCAAACTACGAGTGCTGCGTAGCATATATATAAAGATGTAGAATTCTATATATGTAAATATTATTTGACATTGGTCCAACATGTATTTCACGAGAAAAAGTTTAAAAAATCACTTAATTATTACTATTCCTTTCTTAAGGCTTATTTTAAAGTAGCCTGAATCATTATGCAATAAACACTTAGATACAACCCGTGTGCATCGCACGGGTTTGCATGTTCAACAACGCATCTAAACATTACACGGCCAATTCCCAAAGTATACACAATCAGACTAACGCATCAACATTCTAACAAAATCATTATGCAAGCAACTACATGAGAAAAAAATTTGACACAAGCTGTGTGCATCGCACGGGTCTGCATGCCTCGTGAAAATAAAATTTTGACGTATTCTCAAAACCAAACAAGTGTTGCATTAATTTAAAGAAGTCAATGTGTGAGTTCAAAGAAGACAACCCATCAGGTTTTTTTTACAGAGTGAATCAAAATTTTATAAAACAAAACAAGCTACAAAGGGAACAAAACAACACAAGACACAAACAGCCAAAGCCCAAGAGAAATGAACAAGACCCATGTAAGGAAAAGAATGAAGAATATACACTTGCAAGCAATATCCTTCTCCGTTTTCTTGACACTTAAAAGGTGATTTTTCAATCATCACTAGCTTAATATTGGTTAAGGACAAGTCAATATATTTCTCCATTTTCTTGACACGATGAACAAGCATATTTTCATTTATGCATCTCTTCATCTTCGCCATAGCAGCAATTACAATATTGCCACGCCCCATCAAAAGATTGACGAAAATGAGTCGCGTAAAGAAAGACGCTGCAACTCAAAAATAACAATTAAAAAATGGCTTTTAGACATCTAGATGTGCGCACAACACACCTCTTTCGGCATACTAAGGACGTCTTGGAAATCCTTTGTTGCGCGAGAGGTAATCCGTCATGTACACGATATCACAAACAATCAACATTACAAGGGAACTAAGTATTCCAATAGTAAAACAACACATAAAATGTAAAGTATGAGCTATATGAACTATCATTTATTGACAATATCTTGCCTGAATTTTGTAAGATGCCTTAAATAATTATGTTAATTTGACAAGGTTAATATAACATTACAACGCTTTTTTTGTTATATGGGATTTCCCTTTAATGGCTGCACATTCAGGACTATAGTATCTTATACCTTTACGCAATAGGGCTTTCAATCCCCTTAACCCTATATCGATTAATGAGACTAGGGTCCTAAACTGATCAGATGCGGAGCCAATAATGCTTCTATTAAAACATGGCATAACAAAAGGAATGACAATATGACATGACTGAGAACAAAGTAAAATTCATATATTAACACAAGGTGAACAAAGAAAATGCAGTGTTCACTAATACAAATACATAGAATCCACAGAGTCATAAAAAGCATGTCATTATACTCAACAAGAATGGATAAGAAACTAAAAGGTTTCACACCAAGAAGTCATATGCAAAAGAAATCAAAAAGTTTTCTAAACTAAAGGTTCCACACCAAGAGGTCTTATGAAGTATAAAACAAATATATTTTGGGTACATTATGAAATTACCAAATATAATCCTTTCATTGGAGCATGGACAACTCCTTTCAATAATGCCACCAACAGCCAAAATGCGTCTTCTTCACATACCAAAATGTAAAGCAGCAAGAGACCGGTTACAAATCACATACCCTGCAATTGAAACCATGTTGATACCTTCTCATGAACGACTATAAATGAATGTGATTCACTGGATTTACCTGTACATATCCAACATCCCTGTCGTATATAGAATAAGCCTTCAGAATATTATAAAGCGATCTCTGACCAGGTCCATGTCGCTCCTGGTAGAACACATGTGAAGGAAAAGTACGTGATATATCTCGTATTATGTCTAGATCAGAAGCTGATGTCTCGTATATTACAAGTTGCTGCAACAAAATAAATTATTTGTCACAAATAATACGATAAGGATCATAAGCATAAGATAAGAGTATGGTGACAAAAACCACAAATTACGCTAGATCACACAGTAACTTAATCGTCTTATGTTATTTTCAATGATCTCTACTGTTCCTTCTGTACTACAAAAACCATGTCAACTCTGCACTCATGTCATTTCTCCTAGCACCAAATGAATGGGACCACAATCACCGTCCTCGTCGCCATAGTAAAGCAAATGAAAATGTTGAAATCGCAATAGCCAAAATTAAAAGTATGTGATTCTATGACCCTAACTGAGAGTTGAGGAAACTTAACAAGATGATTTATACATATTGACATATTGTTCATATTCAACCAACACATTTGTTTCAATAAACTAGAATGAGATGGTGCAGTAGCAGTCGTAAGTCGTAATAAGGTTAACAGTTAGCCCTACGCCAAAAACAAAAGTAAGCAGAGGTCCTTGGAGGTTCAACGATCCTATAAAACATTCACATTTAACATTTTATTTACCAAAGTCCTGATCATCCCATAAGAAAAAACAGGTCAACTGGCATCATAGTGTGCATTCAACCATATGAAAGTAAAGTACTCTCTATTACGTGCATTCAAGTCAATATAACTAATTAACTATAATTCATTAGATCTTACTCTCTTTTTGTATGTACAAAGATATAATGGTTGTGATTACAACAACGACTGGCAAGTTAGTAGGGTTGTGGGAGTAAGTTAGTAGTGGTGGTATATAATATTAGTTGTGTTTACTTGTTTTGCATTTAACACTTATTGTATATAGAAAGATAAATCGATAGTTTCGGTTAACCAATTGTATCCGGTCCAATCCAACATCCCATGCAATTTGTCCAAATATATTACAATTATAAGAAAAAACAAACAAGTAATAATAAGGCTGAAAGTTAGGAGGTTGGAAAAGGACGACAACATTCTCACTCGATAGATGGTTATAGTGATGGCGAGCCATTTTATCTAAAGGCTCTCTATTGCAAAACTAAGAGCCTCTACTTTAGGAGAAGAAAGAATGACTTTATATCCTTCTTAATACATGCAAATTACTTGACAAAGAACATGGTGATATGCTATACATGCTAATGAGGATCGTTTGAAGGTAGATGTCCTATCAATCTCTTCTCTACTTACAAATCCACAACATGTCTCATGCTTCTGCATTTACAACACACATTATAAGATTCTTACCCAAAAATTTAACCAGACTCCCTACACTTTATGCACTACGGTTACCAGCACCTTTCGATACACCATTTCCAACACATTTAAATTGTTTTGTCCTTTTTGGCCACTTTTATCCCTAGTATTCTCACTAGCATTATCTTAATGTATAATCACTTGTGATAATTCACAGAAATTAACAACAATCTCTTATTCAACTTATCAGTTTTAGTTGTGATTTGCAAAATTAAAATTAAAGTTATGCAAAACTAAGTAACCTCTTTATCTCAGTTGATATACTACTAGTCAACAATTATGGAAAATGCTATATAATATTATTTTCGCTAAACCTATATAAATTTGAACAATCTATCCATTAAACACACAAATCTATTATAACAAGAGGAAGATGTGTCGCCTTTCTCTATATCACTTAGATATATCGCCAATCAAAACTATAAACATGCGGAATCTATCAATTAAACACATAAATCTATCATGATTTTTCATAAATCTAACATGCACAATCACATTATCAGAGAATCGCAATTTATCAAAAATTAGTGAATAAACACACTAATAATCACTTAAGTATTATCAACAATCTGTCAATAAGCAACTAGAAAGAATAAAATTAAAAAATTATTCACAAATATCATAAAAACTTAAAGAAAATTCAATAATTTTACAAAAAATACTTAAGTAACAACAAATTACAGTCTATATTTTCGTACCATCATCGGCATTCTAAATCGGTTCGTTTCGAACCGATTTTTTTCAGGATCGGTTTATTCACTTGTTCTTTGTTTCATTTTTGTGTTTATTTCTTGATTTGCACGATTAATTTGTGCAGATTTTTGGTTATTTTGTTTAGGGTTTGATGTAGAGAGAGAATGTCTAATGTGTGTGTTTTTTGTGAAGGGAAATTAGGGGTAATTGGGAAATATTGAATATTTACATGTTTAGTCCCTCCGTCATGTTTCAAAAGTTGGCAATATTGGTCTCTCCGTGTTTTTTATCTTTGATATAATCATATGTAATCAACGGCTCACAATTGTCCCTCGGTATGTAGGAGAAAAGTAGTATGCAAAATAACTTGACTCTTATTAGTTAAACAATATAAGATTTGTAATCATATTTAACACACTCTAAGAAGTGAAAAGAAGTTAACTAAGGTAAAAAAAAGCATGCAAAGCAACCAAGTAGCTCATTGGGTTGCTCATCATGCCTTTTCTTCCACTTTAGGGTTTAGTTGAGATGTTTCTTTCCCAGATGAACTTACCTCGCTTTCGAGGAGTGATTTGTATGAATCTTAAGTTTTCTTAATATATATTTTCTTTCAAAAAAAAGGTAAAAAAGCATGCAGGTCACGTAAGTCACTTTAATTGATTATTTTTATAATCACAAACATCCATTAACTTGGTGCTTAAATATACTTCCAACGTCTATAAATTCGACCAATTCGATAGTTTACAAAATACTCATAAACATTATGAATTCTACCATTAAGATAGTCAAAAACAGTCAAGCATACATTAGTTTAATTGTTATATATCACTGTATCAAACACCCATATAAGTACCCAACTGACAGTAAATCAATTAGGTACAACAAAGATTCAAAAAATTAGTAAAATAAATTATATGAAATTATCATAGCGTAAGATAAGATGGAGGCAAGAAAGAGAAACAACAACGTTTTCGTTTATTCTGTAACTTTCACTAAATCCATCATCAGTCCACAAACGGACGGACCAAAATAATAGTACGTGGACTTTATCTCCCATCTTGAGTTATAACAACATGTGAGTTATAGCAAATACAATATTTGAAGTAAAAAGCCATGAAGCTAAGAAAAATAAAATATACAGATCGACCACAAATACATGCACTATTAAGATAAAGAGAATGCAAAGCACCAACTTTATATATGTCATAATTCAAGAGCATGAAAACTCAAGTTTGGAACAAATAGAAATTGCAAAAGGTAGTGACAAAGTTTTAAACTTACCGCCCCCAAGACCGCAAATGAATCGTTTGTACCTGGTCCTATTCTGCATTCTTGAACTTGATATCTAGTCTCATGCACCATTGCTTGCCTATCACTGCACCTGTGGATCGTGGCATTGTGCTTCACTAAAAGACCGGCGACATAACTCTTACTTCTATAAATCCGTCTACGTTTCTCTAGTTATTGCATATGCTTTAATTCAGCACATACACTAAGATTTGATGCAGTTCATTTGCACTCAACCCTCATTGTATAACAACTACAAAACGCAGTAAAATAATAGGAAAAAAACATATGAAAGCATAAAAGTAAGTATCGATAAACAAGCCTCGGCATCAACAACTGTCAATAAATCTTCGTTGTCCATATCCTAAAATTTGATATTGAAGTCATCACCAACAGCCATATATCAGCTTTTAATAGTATAAAAATGCACATTAACAACTGAATCCTTCGCCATCCCTTTATAATGCTTCACGACACCTTGACACCCATTCCATTCCACCATGTATGATTCACCTTTGTAATTTGTACCACTTGCAAACAACCTGAAAAGTCTATAAATAACAATCATCATCAACATTCATATTTCAGTCACTTTACTCCACATTTATAAAATAAAATAAATAAAGTTCATACCTTGTCCTATCTTATTCGATTAAAGATTTCAGCAGATTTTCTAAGTTGGTTTGTCCCTGAAATCAGATTTTCGTCAACGGTCCTATGGTTGCATACATCCAGCTAAAGATATGGTGGTCATCGTTTCTTAATGATTAAATCTATATACCGGAGGATTGTTAAACTTTAATTTCTGCTATCAAACTTCCTACTCAATCCATACCAAAACTCAGATAATTCGAGCTGACACGCCAACAGTGGGAGCATTAGTAGCAGTTGGCGGTTCATTTTGTTAGAAATTGTCTCTTTTGTGCTACTGAAAATCCACAAATAGAAGCTCACTTGTGAAGGAAATCCATGAATTAGAATTTTTGTCGGTTTATCAACATTTCCACTTTCAACGTAAAACCATCTAGTGCACGATTTATGTAAAATCATATCAAAATATAATTATCTAGTGCACAATTTATATATAGAGGGCACGTTTCAACTGAGAAGCCTGCAAATAGTCCACCTTTAATTACTGCATTACACTCACCTAACCCATTTTCCCTTTCATACCTCCATCCTAAGACAAATTGTTAATGTCTAACTCGGGAAGAAGTTCACTAAAATGTAGACTTGAACCATACGTCGGAAATGTTCATAGTGTTAAGTAACCAAAAGAAATAACATGGAATAGTTTTCTATAAAAAAATCGATGCAGCTTTCATTTACATTACAAACGGTTATTGTTGCAATTTTGATTGGATGGAGGCCGTACTCATAAAGACTAATACTTTAGAGAGTACCTGAAGATTTTTTATGAGACTTGAGAACTGCCACCCATTGTAAGACCAAAAATGGATCCTTGGCCTTTTCACCATTGCCATAAATTTCATTTGAAGATAATAAGATTTTGCCTAAATAAACCAAGAAAAGTAGTTGGCGCTTGAATGTCATATTGTTTAGTCAATAAGTCCTTAGATAGCTAACCACTCATATTGCAACTTATAGTCAATATGCATCCGCGCAAAGTATATAGTCAATATGCATCATATTGCAACTTACTAACTACGCACTATATTGTTTTATGTTCCAAGGATTTGAAATATATTTTAAAGCATTAAAACAAACACTTGGTCTGCATAAATACAAATACCTTAATTCATCAAATAAAATCACAAAATTAAAAAACCCATATCTTGTACCTTAATTCATCAAATAAAATCACAAAATTAAAAACCCATATCTTGTACCTTAATTCATCAAATAAAATCACAAAATTAAAAACCTATATCTTGGATTTTAGTAAAATCAAAATATGGACTCCACAATCGGTCAAAATCTAAAATAATATAAGAATCAACCATGTTTCCCTATACCAAAACAATAATTCATTGTAATAGAACTCTATAAAGATGAAAGAAAAATGATAAACCTGTGATAATCCTTGGATCGGTAGTGGATATGGCAGCTAATAAGGAAGGGCTTAAGATGAAGAGGATTTTATGTTGTAACTGATGATGGTTTGTATACTGAACAGCGACACAGAGTTTAAAACTGCCTGAACTATTCATATGCAACCTCTTGGTTTTCCACTTGGTTACATTAAGCATGTCGATTATGACATTTATTCACACGGTATGGTACACTTCATATTCACTTTGATGATATTAAAGCTTTAAGACTCCATAATAAATGTGGAGGACTGAATCTTTTATAATATAAGATTATGATTTAGTGATAATAATATGTTTATGGGGAGTTTTTAAATTTAATATGGTAATCAGAGTCTTAACATCTACCACCAAAACCTATCGACCAAACATAAACCTTAAACACTCCTCAACCAATTTTTTTTCGTTTCTCTCTGTTAAATATTATGTTTGCATCATGTATCATATATGAAAGGTTTAAGAATAAGAGAGGAAGACTAGAGAGGTTTTGTTTTATCACTTTTTAAATTTTTAATAAAAGAGAGAAAGGAGGGAAAGAGGAGATTACGAAGTGGGAAAAACTTCTAAACTATGTATCTAGTCTACTATTTATACTAATTACCTTACTTTCTTAAGTGGTAATTTGGTTAGTCTAAGTTGTGTTGACCAAATTTTCCTTATTACATTATAAATAAAACTAAAAGTACTTAATAATACAAGACCAATTATATAGAATAATAAACACTTTTTTAATCATAACAATATCTCCCTAAGGGTTGATTATTCTTGTCGCTTCATTGATTGTAGAATTGGTCTTCTATTCACGAACGGCTCTCATCTTCTCATCTTCTTACGATACTTTACACGCTTCAAAATTTCTCTTTCATACGCTTACATTATCTTGAGGTCAAACTCACCAAGCAATGGAGTCTTTGTCTTGAACTCGGTCTCAAAGATGTTCAACTTTACTTCCTGAGCACCTTCTCTAGAACGTTGTTAGCATCGTTCGGGTTGCATCCATTTTAGAGTACTCGAAACCGCACCAGCGGCTTAGTGACCATCCGCTTAAGATATTGTGCTACGTCTTATCTCTTTCAAGATACTTTCAATTAAATTCTAATAGACTTGATATGTTATGATTTTATAAACTTTATTGCTACAGATTTTTACATATTAGTGTCTATTGTTTTTCAAACATAACACAAATGCCTTTGTCAAATGATTTTGAGATAACTTGATAACTACCATTAATAGAGAGTAGATCAAAATCAATTTAGTTATTAGAGCTAATTATCACCTAAAAGCTGATAATGCATCTGTTTAACTAGTCCACGTAACAAAGTACTCAATGTTGTTGACAAGTGTTAGGAAATTTCACCAAGACAACTTGCTTTTAAGACTACTTTGAAATAATTATTGACTAAGAGTTACTAATAAATTCAGATGGTTATTAGGGCTAGTTATCGCCTAAAAGATGATGATGTATCCCTTTAACAAATCAGTGTATCTTTGGGGCTCAAGGTTAATGATTATTAAAACGAAATCTTACTCTCATGCGAATTAAATGATTTTTAAAAGTTTTTCCAATGATTCAAAGATATTAGTTATCTAAAGGATTGTAAGATGAACATAACATGAGAAATATCAAATATCTCGTTCGCCTTCTATCTTTTTATTTTTTAAAAATATTATCTAAAGTGTTTTGGTGAGGATAAACAAAAACAAAACGAGAGAGAAAAATCGTACGCGAAAAAGCAAATGAGTGTATGTTCAAAAAGGAAAGGCAAGAACATACAAAAGATATAAATAGAATAAAGCGTACGGAATGTGTCAGAAAAAGTAAGTATAAAGCACATGAGAAAGAAAATAATAAAAGTATGATAAAAAAGAATTGTTCGATCATACAAAACAGACATAGTGAAAAGAGACAAAAATGTTAATAAATGCTTTAAGTTTGCATTCTTGTGACACTAACTCATTAAAATCTTTGTCTCAATATTTCAAATGGCTCAATAACCCATGAGAAGTGAAGAGGAATTGTGCCCAAGTGACAAGAGAGTGGCAGTTAATATAAGCAACTTGAGGATCAATCCAGATGAAATCCATGCAGAGCCACTCTTCAACCATACTATGAATATCCTCAAGAAACATTCAATCTTCAATGCATTGACTCTCACAATTGATGCTCCTGAGATTTACATGAAATAGTTCTTGCACACAGTCTATAAGAACGAGAACACCAAGAGATACTACTTTCACTTAGACTACCAACAATTTGAAATTAGAGCTGACTTTCTTCGTCATGCTTTGAAAACCTTTCCCAAACAACCCAACCAACCGTTTTTTGAACCACCTTCACAAGATGAACTTGTCACTTTCATCTAGAAATTGGGTTATGCAGATTCACTAACAGCAATTTCATAGTTTATGGTTAACAAACTACATCAATCTAGAGGACATTTGTGAGCATTCTCAACAAGTGCTTGATTGGGAAATCCTCAGGAGTTGATAGAGCAAGGGAACCAATAGTGCAGATTTTATAGGGACTAGTCAACTCAGAAAATCTTGATTATGCTTATCTCATTTGGGAAGACTTTACGTTCCAAATCAATAGCAGAAAGAACAAAGTTCATCATGATGCATTCAGTGGAGAGCATGCTCATTGGTTCAAGCAACCGAGTAAGAAAATGATTGAAGAACTTCCTGAGCAAAGTTGGTTCAATGAACTCGTTAATAATGAAAAGGATCGAGGGGAACACCAAAGCATGAAGAATTTCCTAAAAAGGACAAGATCACCAAAGCAGATCTTGAAGGTCCAACATTTGAGTTATTGAAGAGCAAGTTCAAGAACAACATAGAGTTGGAGTACAACATGGAGCAGTGCTACTTAGCGATGACTGGCAGAATTAGTTGGGCAAATTCTGAAGGTAATAGATTCCACACATATATAAGCAAATCACTACCACTGGAAGGATCTCCTGGTAGAAAGACCATCCCAACGAGATACTTCTTCAACAATGACTTAGAATATTTGAAGCATGGAAATCAAGAAAAAAAGTATGCTCTATCGGTGACAAAGATTAAAGCTGCTAGATATGAGCAAGATGGGATTGAAGAAATGATTCCTTATCTTTAGAGCCCGATTATTCACAAGTACGACAAAAATGCTAAGTTGGGTATTCATCACTAGGGAGACAACCGTCAATGGTTCTACAAAGGAAACATTGGACACCAATTAGCTCATGATGTTTATTCAAAGATCAAGATCATCAGTGTGCAGAGGATAACAATTGATAAAAGATATGGATACGGTTACTTAAGGGAGATTGTGGTCAAGAGAGCATATCAGAAGGAGTACACGTTTGTAGAGGATGACTTTCCATGGCTGAACCAAAACGACATCAAAGATTTATATCTCCTCAAAAATTAGGACAAGATACACAACATTGTTGGCGTTGATGAATTTGATTTGATTAATGCTCTACAACTCTACATCAGAAGAATTGTGATAAAAAAGAGAGTTAAAGATGCACAGTTGGGAGTTGAAAGCTATCAGACAAAGCTCAACCTGACAAAGCCACAATTCATAACTGGATGTCTTCACCAAAAAGTGTCGTATACTACCATGAGTCATCCTAAGGGAGTTATATACCTAGGAAATGACAACCAAAAGATGCTAATGAGAGCTTATGAGATACACAAGTTCAGTGATGGCACTCTCAATAAGATCCTATAAAAGCTCGATGTGATGCTAAGAGACAACAAATTGGCATTTGGCAATGAAGGTATGAAGGATCGTAAGTGGACAAGCAATGACAAAGAAAGGACAGAGTCAATACTAATCAAGATTGAGAAGACGCTGAAGGAGAGACAAAGAATGAGAAGGCTCGAGTGGTTTGTTGGAGGAAGAAGAAACAAAACCAACTACAGACTTTTAGTTAGGCCTGAGTGACCACCCCTTAGGGGGAGATTGTTAGGAATTGATAAAGTGTCGGTTACTCATGGTTATTTATCAAGTAATGTCGTGTTTCGTAGTTTAGGCTATTATCTATTCTTGTATCCCAGATCGCCTCTAAAGGCTAAGTTGTAAGCCTTCCTTCTCTTATAAAAGGAAGAGCTAGGGGAAGGATGTGGGTTGGTGACACTTAGACACACAATGCATATCATTTCTCTCTTATATCTCTCTCTCTAGTTTCCACCCATTCAATCTCTCTCTCTCTCTCTAAAACTCTATTTCACATGTTTGTGACTTAATATGGTAATTGTATAATCTCTATAGTATTACATCAACTCCTACTATAGTAAACATACGTTAAAGATTTCAAATCAAGGAATGAAGTTACAAGGCCATGAGGCATGAGGTTGGGCATGGTTGATAAAGGGAAAGAGGTTGTGACAATCAAATGCTTTGGATGTGGACAAATTGTTCACGTTTCTAAAGAATGTCTAAATGGGAAGTTTGTAACTGTGGGTATTTCCAAGAAAGGAAAAGATGTTGTTGTCTACTAAGGAAAAGAAAGGACATGTGTTGAATGTGGACAAGCATGATTTTTTTATAGACATATGCGATGAAGGTGAAGAGTTAGATGCAGATTTGGTCTTTATGGCAAGGTTATAGAAGGTTAATTCAATTTTAGAAGAGCTAAAACATGACAATAGTCCAAGTTATGACACTAATGCTCATGATGCCTCATTAATGAGGTATTTTATGTTACTCATAATGAATTTGCCAACGATCAAGATGAATCGATACATCATCAAACAACGGTGGTGTTGGCCAAAGTGGAAGCGTTGATAGTGATGAAGGAAGTAGCAGCGATGATAGCCGGGATCCCTCATATTGACGTGTGTAACACCCTCAAATCTGAGTATGCAGCGGAATGTTGAATATCCGAAGGCGTTACATTATTGGGTCGATAGCACAAGATCTAAGAACGACTACTAAACGTGTCGTTTGAAAAAGATACATTGGATTAACAAAATACTTGTTTGTTACATAAGCTCATGGCTTCAAATAGTTCAACAAAATAGATAAAGATTTAGGTTTATAACAATTGTCCCCAAAGTGTAATAAGACCCCAAATCTTAAGCGTTGACTTTTCAATTATTGACTCCCAATGTATCATCGCACCTTGTGCCTTATTGACCTGATTTCCAAGTGTATGATTAGGCAACAAATGCAAACATCATAAAAAGTAATTTCGTTTCCTAAGCTCATGACACCGAAGCTCGACATGTATGGATGCAAATATAAATTTGCCAACAAGTGTCCGTGAATGATGT